>MEHQ01002178.1:533433-665981 GCA_008828725.1 Saccharina japonica
TTTTTTTCTAACGGCTGCAGGCGGCGCAATTTGCTTTTTCTCATTGAAAATCGTCAACACCCCGATCAAAATCAGCTCGTGCGACGATAGACCTTTGATCTCGACGTAGACTCAGCCCACAGCCAACCCGCTTCGGGTCGGGCAAGACCAACGAGTGTAGATGACGGCCTCGAAGGTATAAGGTGGATCCATGGTCTAGGGGGCGAGAGATTGCCGGCGGCGTCCTACGCTCTTCTCCCAAACCCGAAAAAACCCCCATTTTTTTCCATTTGAGGCGGATGGAGAATTTTTATCATCTGTTTTATGCACACCAGCGGCCAATTGTCTGTTTATCATACGCCTCGCCAGCGCCCGCCACATATCACCGGCCATCGTGTGAACACGGTGACCCTAGGGTGGGTCGGAGCCCGTAACGAGCGCACCGCGTTCAGAATTCATGACGCAGTCGTTGGTTTTGTCGATCCATGTTTGTCGAGGACTCGGAATCTCGCCGCTTCGAACTAAGATCGGCTTGAGTTTTTCTCAAGCCGATCTTGTCCCAACATCGGCTTGAGAATTGCCTTTTTCGGGCTTTTCCAAAAGTTGGGAATATTCCGTTTGAAGAATCGGTCCCATAGCAAGCTTGTTGTGGAAAAATCTGGCGGGGATCTTAGGAATTCAAACTTTTTAGGGTAACTTTGCTTTCCCATTGGCATAGGTCTTAGGAAAACTCCATAACCACGGAGATAACAGCAGTGACAGCTTTCACCATGCCATCACAGCTCCCATTGCGCTAGCACAACTTCCATCACACCATAACGCCATCACGCCCCATACTGCTCTGGAGAAGGACGGCGTCCGTACGTGCAACCGGCTCCAAACACCACCCCATACTGCCATGGCAGCTTCCATCATACCATCACAGCCTCCACAACGCGACCACACCATGACGCGATCACGCCACCCCAACCTCCATAACGCCATGACGCCTGTCATGACGCTATCACGCGATCACTCCGCACCCTGTTCGAGAAGAGAGGCATCCGTTTATGCAGTCAACTCCGAAAACCACCCCAAGGCAGCTTTCATAGCGCCATCAGACCATTAAACCATGACACCTTCCATCACGCCATGACGCCATCACACCTCAATCTCCGTCGCGGCATGACAGCTCCCATCACGCCATCCCTTCACACCCTGCCCGAGAAGAGCGGCACCCGTGCGCGAAACCAGCTCCAAAAAACTAGAGCTCCAGCAGGGGTATGTTTTACCTTCATTCACCTTATCATACATTTTCTCAGCCTCCTCGTTTAAGCAGCTCTGTACTAATAGCAAGTCATTGGTACTAATAGCAAGTCATTGGTACTATTAGTAAGTAGCACTGTTAGTAAGTCACCCCAAAATCGATTTTGATGAAAAAAATCTTAACCCGACCGACGAAAAATGCCATGGCTTAGGCACATACACGCATGCCCTAGAAGGCATATGCCTTATTGGCTAGGTCCTCAGCTGAGAGGTATACTAACAGTCAGTAATAGTCACTAATAGTCAGTCATTTTGTTTTCGGCCGAAGAGTGCTATAAGGCATGCCCCATCTTAGCAAGCGTCACTCCCCCCATCATGCCATGACGCCATCACAACCAACCCACAGAATGTCATGGAAGCTTCTATGACACGCGAGCACGTGATCCTGTCGCACCCTCTGCCCTAGACAAGGGCGGCTTCCGTACGCGCAACCAACTCCAAAAACCACCCCACGCCCCTAATGCCTTCCAAGTCTCCATCGCTAGCAGCTTCCCGTAGCGAACGTCTCGCCACCTCCCTCCTGCCCCCTCCGCCCCCTCCGCCTCCTCCGGTAGCGGCCGTCGTAAGACGTCGACAGTATTCGGTCATAGCGCGGAAGCAGCTAGATTCATCTCCGAATAGAGCGAAAGCGCAGGCGGCATTGTAGGGTGCACTGGTGTCCGATACGTCGACAGACGCTGCCAGGGATAGAGTGTTTGCAGCTTCCTGGAGGGAGGGATGGGGTGGGATGGGAGAGGGAGGGAGGGAGGGAGGGAGGGAGGGAGGGAGGGGAA
Source organism: Saccharina japonica (assembly GCA_008828725.1). Lineage (NCBI taxonomy): Eukaryota > Phaeophyceae > Laminariales > Laminariaceae > Saccharina > Saccharina japonica. The sequence continues at coordinate 535,491 of MEHQ01002178.1, forward strand.
AAGACAGAAGGCGTGCTGTTACGTGTGAGGTTTACCGTAGAGTACTACATTATTCCTCCTTCGTCCATGAGCTACGTTCAGCAAAAGGGGTTGGTACACGGTGGCATATCAAACTCTTCTATGAATGCACCGGCCAATCAAAGCCATCACAAATCGCACTGCCGCCAATTTAAACAAAACGACCACACAAGAAACATAAACAGATGGACGTGGTGGCTAGAATATGTGAAGGGTCAATCGGGACTTTAGCGAGAGTAGGGGCTTCACTGTGGCGACGCCGATGAGAGTCAGATGCACGCGGGTAAAGCCCAATAAAACAGCCTGTTGACTGTTGGCCCTGGATCAATTCCCGGGGAGTTGCTTGCTGTAGGTGATGGCATGCATGTGCTGACAAAACGTTAGTTACTATTAATATTTAATATACACTGTACTACTGCTACTATTGCTACTACTACCACTACGACAGTACCAATACTACAAATACTACTACAGTAGTGATGCCACGTTGACAGTTCATTAATATTATGTTCCTTGAAAAAAAAACGTTTCTTAAATAAGAAATACTAACCTGAAGGCGCGTAACCGCCGACACTCGCACCGCCTCGGGATCCAACCCCTGGGACGCAGGGGAAGCATACCCCCCCTGAGCCGCTGCCAGCATGTCCTTGTAGATCGCCATCGATCGCCTTGCTCCGAAACATAAAACAGTAAGGCATCGTTTTGGAGTGTCGTTGGTTAGATGGGAAGGAAATGCGACAGGAAACGGAAGGAGAGCCCGAAGGGTGATATCGGTTGGGTCAAAGTTATCAAGTTAGTCAAAGCGATCAGATTACATTAACTAGAATTATCAAAGTTTCACACCTCGGATAGATCATGATGTATATATATATCCTCTAGTTCCTCGCCTGGAGTTGTGAGAGGTTGTGGAGGATCTACATCGTACATGTCCAACGCAGGAAACATGTGGTAGAGCATACGAATTATACGGGTCCCACCCGGCAACGCCAGCTGTTAATAGATCATACAAGATCGACAAGAGATCTGCCTTGAAAGACCCAGATCATCGAGTGGGGATGAGCTATCTGATCTATCTGATCTGTAGATGATCTGTCCCAGGGCATAACTCTTCAGCCGTCCGCTCGGTTACGGTGTAGGCCCGTGAATATTAAATACACTTATAAGGCTAATAATAACGTCAACCTCAAGCTCACTTTTTGGGGGACGCTTAAGAAATGTGTATTAATAAATCTGGACTCGGCGGCGAGCGCTACGTACACCAAACTGAGTCAAAACAATCGCCTATGCTCAAGGTTGCCCAAGGCTGGTATCGCAATATGGTTCCAAGCTTATCCATAGCTCAGATTAGGAAGTTCTTGTTGACGAGCCCATACTGCTGTATACCAGTACAACTTCCTCCAGTGCACCTACCTGCCATACTCTAGCGACCCCTCCCCCGCTGCCGTTAACGCCTCAGCATCGTGAGGAGAACCGCCCACAGCCCTCGCGAACCACCGGGCGGACTCGTCTCGCCAAAAGCCTTCTTGCTGCGTCCCGGCCCCCGAAAGCATGGCCACTCTAGCTCGCAACCTTGACAGATACCAGGTACATTCGAGGCATTGGACAGGAGTTCCAGGTGTTCCAGATGAAGGAGATATTCGACGTGTTCGGGAGACACTTGGGATTGGCAAGGTTTCACATCCCCCACGAATACGAATAGTTTTGACGAATAATCCCGAAAACCATCCGCCGAACAGGTAGCATTCGTCCACGGACGAATATTCGCCCCACGTTTTTCAAAGACTATTGGTCCACGGACGAATATTCGCCCCATGATTTCGAGAAAGTATTCGTCCGTGGACGAATATTTTTTGAGAGACTATTCGTCCACAGACGAATATTCGCCCCACAAGCCGAACTTGAAGCCAACGAATACGAATACCTATTTGTATTCGTATTCGTGCGGGGTGTGCAAGGTTTTCATTTGTATTTTTAGATGACTTGAACATGTTCAAGATATTCGAGACAATTTGGAGGCATTCCAGATATTATCTAAGCTACATATGGTCTCCAAGGCGACTTCGACGCGGCTGCAACGGCGACGGCGGGGCCTAGTAATAACATTGGTGACCACCGTGGGGTTCGAACCCACGAGTACGAATACATGTTGTGCGTCGCACACGGTTATAAAGCGTGCGCCTCCGACTGTAATGGTGAAATAGAACACCTCGGACAGATCAGATAGATCATCTAGATCAACTAGTTCCTCACCTGCAGTTGTGAGATGTTGCGCAGGGTGTGCATAGTACATATCCAACCCAGGAAACTTGTCCTAGACCCTGCATAGTTTACGGCTCCCACCTGGCAACATGAGCTAGATCATACAGATCATACAGATCATATAGATCATACAAATCAGGGATCTATCTTCCCTGAAAGATCAAGATCATCAACTGGGAACCGATGATCTGTCAGATACGTCAACTTTAAGGTACGTACTCCTTACCGATCGCCAACACCGCTCAGTAATTACCGACTACCGATCCCCGATTAACGACCAACGATTACCGACCACTCATCACCGATTACCGATCACCAACTACCGATTAATCTAGTATCACCCCTTACCGATTACCGATCACCCATCGCCGATCACCCATCACCCATCACCGATCACGAATCACCGATTATCACCGATTATCACAGTACCGATCACCCATCACCGATCACCAATGACCGATTGTCACCGATTTTCACAAGGCCGATCACCAACTACCAATTACGACCGATCGCCGCTGACTAACTACCGATAATCGAATACCAATCACCGTTTACGGATTACCGCTCACCTGCACAGGTCTCCCTTGGCCAGCAAGCCGCCCAAGTTATCGGCGTCAAGGCCGAGTAGCACTCCCACCGACTGTTCCCCCCTCTCTAGTAATGCCTCCGGTGCAAAACCGACCTCTACAGTAGTAGCAATCGTAGTAGCAGCAGTAGTAGCAGTAGTAGTAGTAGCAGTAGTGGTGGTAGTAGCAGCAGTAGCAGCAGTAGTAGTAGAAGTAGGTGTTAATGGTAGCGGTAGTAGTAGTAGTAGTAGTAGTAGAAGTAGAAGTAATAGTAACGGTAGTAGTAGCAGCGAGGGAAAAGCAAGCGGGAATGTTAACATTATTAAAAGAGGAGAATTTTGAGCAAAAGGAACACCGGAACACCAATAAGCTGAAACAAAAAAGGTACAAAAACGAAAAGGTACAACACAAAAGAGAACCAAACAAAGAGGAACAAAAATATTCAGGAATAAAACGAACAGGTACAAAACGAAGAGATACCAAACGAAGAGGAACACAACGAAATACAAGTCAACAAGGCAACAAATGGTGATGGTGGTGATCACAGCCATTATTATGGTGATGACAGCCATTATGATCATGATAGCATTAATGACGATGATGAAAGGATCCGGGAGTTGGTTACCATACCCGGATCTGGTGGCGTTTTCGTTGCGGGCGATTCCGAGATAAAACCCTCGGTTAGTTGACTTTAGGTCGACGGATGTAGTACTTCTTCTTTCATCATAATGAAAAGGACAACACTCGATGGTACCAGTAGGAAACACGGAACGTGAAACTCACCGCTGAAAGGGGCCGCGCGGGGAGTCTCCGGAAGCCCCCAATCCAAGAAGTCGACGATGGTGCCTGCCTGGAGTCGAAGGGTGTCCGTGTCGGACCCGCCAGTGCTCGTCTCCAGCACAAGTGCCTCGGCATACTGGTCACAGTGGAGCCATACATGTCAAAGTTGTGTCTTGTTAATTAAATCTACCAGGTACCTGGTATATATCATGCACCAGGTAACGTAGTATGGTAGAAAAAAAGGGTGCACATGAAGGGCAGGGACGAGGGTATCGCCATACTGCAAACAATTCGAGTACTTCGTGTAGATGTCAAAATAGTATTTGGTATCACAAATATCATCAAATATACCAGGTACCTGGTACAGTATATATTATGCTCCCGAGGTAACGTTTTTTTTCAAATATTATTGCTTCAAAACCCCGGCCCCCGTTTGGCACATCCACAAAAGCCTACGATACAACTCCAGTTTCTTGATTAATCCATACCAATTCAAGACATCAAATAGTGTTCACCTATACATACGAGGCACACTGGTATTGGGTAGGGTAGGGTAGGGTAGGGTAGGGTAGGGTAGGGTAGGGTAAGACAAGGTAGGGTAGGGTAGGGCAGGATACGCCGAAGGACGGCGACACGCAAAGCACGTGTTGGCAAGTCAAGACGAGAGCATCGGTGGGTGCAGCAGCGGAGCTCTGCCACCAGAAAGGACCATAACACAAATATCATAGTTTACTTAATCATATCAGGGTAGAGGTACTATACTATCCAGTATCTGTATAGTAACAGGAATGGCATCGTCGCGATGAACCGGGCGAAGGACTACCCATGTTGCTGGCCTCTCGCTCGCTACTTGCTGGGTGCATGAAGGCTTGCCGGGCCCACCCGTTTCGCCTACTGTACGATACAGTAGCTCTATTACTGTAAGATACAGAAGTGGCAGTAGCCTCCACCTGCTTCCTGGTACAGTGGCTTCCGCCCGTATGGTAAAATACCGTGCAACACTTCTACTACTGCTACTGTTGTACGGCACAATTACGCACCATTTCGGGAGCCACATATAGCGACATATAGCGGCCACACAAATACCTGGTAAAATGTTAAACGTGGTGTCAGCAACCCTCTACGAGTTACAGTAGCGCGAGTGAGCAACAGCACGAGTAGGACCAAGCTGCACCAGTTTTGTACGAGTCCTTGCATTCATTGCAGTGTTGGAAACCACATTTACCGGTATCACACCCGGGTGATACACGCCCCCTCTATGAATAGGACGAATGTGGAATGGTTCAAGCTGATTTGCTCGACAACGGGGAGAGTGCAAACATAACATAAGGATAGGAATGCTAATAATGCTAACAATGCCGAGCGATGCATACGTCTATGGAAACATCTCGATAAGATCCCTTTCCATACCCGTCATTTTCGCTATGTACGCCGTCCTCAGTGTGGAGAAAAATCGGCGCGGAAAAACCCCGGAGGGTGTGTGTGTTTATCTCGGATGTTGCACGGTAAGACCCCCCAGCCAAGCAGTGGTCGGTGCAGTATACCGTAAGAGTGCTGAGTTTGCACCGGGATGCGATCGCTTTAGAGCGCTATGAGACAGAGCGTTTTCTCCACAGTGGTAAGGGTTCTAAGGTCGAACGTTGTATTTTCGGAAGGCTCTCGATCAGATATTTCCGAAAATACTTTGTTCGGTATACCTTATGTTGGCAACCTTCCTGTTCTGCAAAAACTCGTGTGCTGAAAAAACGATGATAGCACCCACCCCTGTGCCAACTCAACGCTCTTTACCTCTTTACGGTATACCTCTTTACGGTATATCTCTTTACGTACGGTACTCGTCATTTTTCGTCGTCATTTTTCCCCATCTGTAGTTCCAAAAGGGTTCATACTATACCAGGTACCAGTACACTATAGCTGGTATAGCGCAAACTTCGCATCGGACATATCACGATCTAGATTATCTACAGATCATCTACAGATCATCTAGATGCCAACCTGTCCTTACGATATGTTGGACAGGATCTGGGTAATGCAGATAACGATCTGTATAGCACATATCTAACCCAGAAAGCGCGTGTTAGATCGTGCATAATTCACGGCTTCCATCCGGCAACATGAGCTAGATCACACAGATCACACAGATCACACAGATCATACAGATCATACTGATCAGGAATGTATCCGCTCTGACCAATCTAGACCATTAAGTGGGGATCTGACCTATCTGATCTGTCTAAGGTGTGAAACATAACATTGCAGAAAGTCCCCACCTTGCTGCAGGCGTTCGAGCACAGCGCCAACGCCTCCTGCAGTAGCCCCGTGGATGGCCCGTCCCCGCCCCTTTCCACGGAAGCGCCTTCCATGACGATCTGCATCATCCTGGGGTTTCCCATCACACACCACGCAAGAAACGTCGACGATCGAACATAACCTGGGGAGTTGCCCCGCTACGAGGGCTGTGGGTTGGCTGTTGGCTGACTACACGTCGCCGGCTAGTTTTTAGTTGCCGAGGTATTTTACCGTTACGCCTCGTGTAACACGCAAGACGACACACCCTTAGGCCTCGCACGGATTTCGAAGCTTCTTTTCTCCACATCAGGTAGAGTGCACATGCCGAGCTATGCGTCTATGGAAAGGTCTCGACTGCAGTATGATCTTTCCAAAGCAACCGTGTTCGTTGTGGGTGCCCCCCTTGTGTGGGAGAGAATCGGCTCAGAAATCCATCTCTTCGGGTGTGTTATCTTACTATTACTAATAGTGTACTAATAGTACTACTACGTAGTATCACCCGTGTGATAATGCGGTAGCTGTGCGCAGTTATTTGCGGAACTCTGCGCCTTTGTATCTGACTGCTGCGTTGGTGGCTCGATGTTTGTTGCGTGTTGTTGATAAATACTACCTGGAAAATCTGGTATTTATACGTCAGTTACTTGGCGTATTTCGTCCCCCAACTGCAGTAACAACTACTGAGTTAGTCGCAAAGTCCAGCCAACTCGCAGTCCTACCCACCACCTATACCTATACAGCCGCCGACGTCGACAGATGTACGGTGCGGGTGTATTTCTAGGGCTGTATTTTAACAGCCAGTGTCCACATGATGACACGAAGCAACGCAAAAGCTGTTGGCAGGGCCACTAGCTATTAATAGTTGATTACTTCATTTGGTCGGTTGGTTGATTGATTGGCTAGTTTATTGGCTAGTTTATTGATTTGTTGATTGAATGGTTGACTCGTTGGTTGGTTGGTACTTTGCACTTATCAGCAATCAATCATCCCCGACTCCCCGCTCCAGCTACTAGAGCTCACCATTACTACTATGGTTGACGCACACTGTTTTGTGCACGAGACGGTTAGAACTAACCCTAAAAACTGGGTGAATAGGACTAGCCCTCTACACTGGTTGATTACCTTGGGCTTTGGGTCAGGGTTAGGTTTGGTTTTCCTCGTCCTGAACACGGTGTGTCTGTCTACCATTTTTCGAATAAGCGCTAAGCTACCCTCACTTCAGCAGGGCGACTCAACTACAACTCGCAGGACAACTTCAACTTGAAGCACAGCAGGAGGTGCGCGCTGCTCTCACGTGGCCTGGGCGTCTCCCCAATGCACCAGCGCTTCCTCCATCCCACCTGTTGGGTTCTGCAGTCCTTTCTCGATCGATACTGACTCTTCCAAGTGCCTGCGCGGGAAGCAGTGGTCCACGGACACGCGTTTTGATGATTGGCCGAATGGTGTAGCGGGGTACCGGTATGCTGATTGGCCGAAAGGTGTAGCGGGGCATGCTGACTAGTTGAATGGTGCAAGCGGGGGATGCTGATTGGTCGAACGGTACAGGCGACAAGCTATGTTTGGTGGAAATGGTATACACGGGGTATGCTGATTGGCTGAGTGTTGTAGGCGGGGGGTGCTGGATGGCCGAATAATACAGGCGGGGGATGCTGATTGGTCGAATGATACAGGCGGGGGACTCTAATAAGTCAGATGATACAGGCGGGGTACGGTTATTCTGACTGGATGGTGCAGGTGGGGCGTGCTTGAATGGCTGAATCGTGCAGGCGGGTTAAGCTGATTGGCGAAATAACGCAGGCGGAGGATTATGATTTGCCGAATGGTACAGACGGGGTATACATGCCGATTGTCTGGATGGTGCAGGCGAGGGGTGCTTGATTGGCAGAACGGTGCAGACCGGGGATGCTGATTGGTCCAATGGTTCAAGCAGGAGTCGATGATTGTCTCGATAGTACACGTGGAGTATGCTAATTGGTTGGATGGTGCAGACGAGGCATGTTGGGTGGCCGAATGACGCCAGCAGGGGGTGCTGATTGGTCGATTGGTGCAGGCAGGGGGCGCTGATTGATCAAATAGCACAGGCGGAGTATATTCATTGATCGAATGGTGCAGGTGAGGCATATTGGTTCGCCAAATTGTAGAAGCGGGGGGTGCTATCCGAATGACACAGGCGGGGGGCGCTGATTGGTCAAACGGTACAGGAAGGGTGTGCTAGTTGGCCGAATTGCACGCGGGGGGTGCTGGAAACCGTTCGGCGCGGTACACTAGGATGCATTACGGTGTGGCGTGGCGTGGTATGATATGGTATGATATGGTATGGTATGGTATGGTATGATATGGTATGGTATTGTATGGTATGATACGGTATTGTATTACACGGTACGGTATGGCATGCTACGCCATGATATGGTACGGCTCGAGCGAGGAACGGCGGGCAAGGCGGAGCCGCCCCTCTCCACCACCGCCGCACACACGCTCACACGCCTTGCATCAACATCGAAAGCGCGCTTGCGGCATACAGGAGTCACAGACCTACACTATATCCCTCACCAGGAATTTTATGTAGATCACGCGCGGCCGACGTATGATCAAGCTCGCAAAGCTGAGTACCAATCAGTTCATTGGTCAAACTCACATCCGACGTATTGCATGGACATAATAATACAACTTAAACGCCACCCTCACCTGCAGGACATTCGCAACTCCCCCAAACAGGTTTCCGCAGTGGTGGCCGGACAGTGTTCTCTGTACACGTCCACCAAGCTGCGGATAACGTTACCTGAATGATATTCGGCCAAAGGGTACCGGTAGATGATGAACACATCGCAGTTGTGCCCACACGGTATACGCCACCGACAGTGTGGTATGGTATGGTATGGTATGGTATGGTATGGTATGGTATGGTGTGGTGTGGTATGGTATGGTATGGTGTGGTGTGGTATGGTATGGTACGGTATGGTATGGTATGGTATGGTATGGTATGGTATGGTATGGTAAGGTATGGTGTGTTTATATTTTCGGCACCATACTTCGCTGTAAAGACAAGATCTGTGGAACAGCATGCTGTATAGTAGACCACTACACCTGGTACGCATTTAATACGAGTACCAACACCATACAACTGTCAAAATGACATAAAACATTCACCTCAGTGACCTATTCATAGGTTGCTGTTGTTCTTAATTGTGTTCACATTAACACATCGCCATAATCTAGCTCATGGACACAAGACAGGCTTCAATATATACGGAGGGAAACATACAACAAAACGAGGTGATACTTAGCAGGTGCCCTTGTATCAAGTACTGTATTACGTATGTATCAGGTATGTATGACATATTCTACCTAAGGCATGGTGAGCGAGGGCAGTAGTAGCCCCCCTCCCGCTGGTGTCCCTGCTGATCACGCCCTGCAGAACTCCTTTAGACTCCTGCAGCAACGCCACCTACCGTAAAACATATGATATCAAGCAATATCATATAGCATACCATAGCAAATCATAGTATATCACAGCATATCATAGCATATCACAGCAAATCATAGCATATCATAGCATATCATAGTACTCGTACCAGTATATCGTAGCATATCATAGCATATCATAGCGTATCTATGAGCATATCATAGCATATCATAGCATATCTATGAGCATATCATACTTCGAAGTATCATACTATCGTACGCAATTAGACGATGCCATACTTACCAGGCCCGCAAAACCACCAGGCAAACCGAGTATCACACACAGATTGGCATACTGCTCATGTACTGCTGTATCAGAACCATTCGCGCCCGGAAAATATCATGGCATGACATATCTGAGCAAATCATCTCGTATCATACCATATAGTCATAACTTATCATATCGTAGTATCCTACGAAGTACCCCTGATAGAACCGTACTTCGTACAAGGGGGACTTCGCCGCGGCGGGCTGGCGTCCGTCCACGGCTCCGCGCAGACCCGTAATTGTCAAGAAAGGCAAGTAAGAGGCCACACAAAGGCGATTGTACTGCCAAGGGGGTATACCTGGTATTAAACTGTACGTTCGTTCGTGATACATATAGGAGATTGGCGGCAGGAAGAGCATGCCAGGATGTCAGGTGGCAGGTGTACAGTGATGGAACAACAAAAGCCAGCAGCAACAAACAGCAGCAGCAAGTATAGCAACAGACACAGCAGCAGCACGCAGTACTACTCTGTATACACGTCGTACAAGCATACTCGTATCATAAATACTACTACTACCACTACGTGCAGCAGCGGCAGCAAAAGTGGCTGATGTCGTCGAAAATCACGCGAGTACAATACACCCCGTGATAAACGGCGTGGGCGCGGCCGAAGCCACCCCCGGCGGAGTCGGGGCAGGCGGACAACGCGATACACGGCGAAGAAAAAGCGGACCGAGAGGTGAACCTCATCGCGACGGAACTTGAAAACAGCTCGGAAGCTACGTACAGTACTCTAAAACACATTATCTGAGCTCCGACAAACCAGGTATAGTCTACCAGACTTATAATGTGTCATAGGAGGGGTTGTACGGCATGATACCAGTAACACATGCACATCCCGGTATAATGCTGCTGAGTGCTCACACAAGACGGTTCATACCACCGCACCTGTCAATGGTTGGGTCGCTCTTTCAGCGTCCCGAAATAATAAATTACGTCGAGAGTTTCTACTTTGGGCGGCACAAAAAAAAAGGGACTTCTCTCGAACTGCCAGAAGCGACTGGGCACACGCCATCCTCCAACGCACACAAGTTGCCGACAGTCACAAGCACCGTGCTGCGCGAGTTTTCAGCGACAGCTAAACTGTGTTAGCCCTTTGCGTAGTGCACCTACCTGCTTGGCTTGGTCATTGTTGAGGTCCGCCTCCTCTGAGAGGCAAGTAGCCAAGTTATAAGCCGCTTCCGGGTGTCCAGGAAGACGAGCCAAGGCATCACGGTATTGCTGCTTAGCTGCCCCGAGTGCCGCAATAGCTTGCGGAGGGGGCAAGCCAGACGCGGAGTCCTGGTCAAAAACGAAGCAACCAAACCACAAAAACCTTAACTTTGTCCTCTTTCGCAATATGTGCCGCTCAAAAGAACACGAGCATTCAATCGGTATATTTGGAATGAATTGTGCACTTGTCCATTGACGGACGGCAAATGAAACAAACCGAAAACAGGGCTTTGAGCTGTGAATCGCAGCCGACTCAATATACAATTCATTCGTAGGATTCAATCGACATCGGAAAACTAAAATGGAGCCGGTCGTTTTGTTGTCGATTTATTCATAATGCTATTTACCGGCTATAACTAACCATATAACCCTCGGGCGACAAAAAAAGGGGAACACAGGAAAGTTGGCTATTGGCTCTATCGCGCATTGTCTGGTATTTGGCTTGGATACTCCGGTTCCTTTCAAAGGCCTACTCAGATGATTCCTTCTAATGCTCCATGATTTGACAGCTTCGGCTGCTGTGGAGCTGTTCGTAGCAGTATACTATAAATAGTATGCTTTCTTGGTCTGTTTTTATTCTTCCCCTCTAGAACGATTGGGCTTGTCTCTTGACCACGGGCTATAATAGGACTATACTACCCGTATTGCTAAAGTGAGAGCAACAACAATGTACGCAAAGGTGCCTTGCCCGCCCTCTGTTGGGCTGCATGGCGTCGTCCCCCGTGGGGTGATCGAGTGTATCAACGCCGAATGGTGTGATAGTCTACAATCACAGTCTATAGTTTTCATAGTATATTGTGATGGTAGAAGCAAGGAGGAACCTTGAAGAAGGGAAGGTGGTTGGCTTACAGTGAAAGAAGGGCGACTACAGCGATAATGGAGGATAATCAATTTTTGTGCGGCTGGAACATGTACGATATATACGCTGTCGGAGGGTAAAATAAAAAACTACTGAGTCTCGGCTGCTGTTGTGATAGTAATATTAGTAGTGTTGATCAAGTGATTCATGGGTTCATTGACCGGCGCGAAATCGAACCATCGGTTGGTCGATCGGAGGGTGGATGTTTGGGTCTACTATTTGACATTGTCTCCTTGTCAATGGTTGTCTTGCGGTCTCCCCGCTTTAGTGTTGTCTTAGGGTCGTTTTTAACGACGCATATTTAGCAAATAAATTGCCAAATTTCCATTTTTTGGCAAGTTTTATTTGCCAAAATAGCAAAAAACTTGCCAAGTTTTTTTTCGGATATTTCCGTATCTGTTCGTTGGCAAGTTTTTGGAAAGTCAAATTTTCTATTTCACTTGCCATTTGCGACCAATCACGCCTACGCAAGACCATACAAAAACCACACGCCGTCGCGCTAGACGCACGAGCTGCAGCAACACAGGAAGATATCGAGGGTTAGACGGTGGTGCTGACAGCAGATGATGGTGGCTGATGGCACTGCTGAAGGGGTTGCTGGCGCGGGTGACGAACCGCATGTAGGCGTGGCACTGGTGCCGTCTGGGGCTGATGCTCAAGTCAACCCCAATCAAACAGTCGCCCCAGCTTTCCCAAGACAACGAACACGTGACTATGACCGCCCTGGAGGGCTGTCCACCTCTGGGACCTACGAGATATGCTTGGATCCGTCTCCAGGCCACCCATTCCTCGACGAGGGTGTCGTCTCGCTGTCCGATCCTTGCTGTACGGGGTTTGATAAAAAAACTGAAGGCGTTACGTGGCTCAAACAGCCAAATAGCAAGTTTCTTGCCGTTTCGTCGTGTTTGTCGATAGAAAGTATTTTCCAAGACTTGCCAATTTGTTGTTGCCAAAATAGCAAGTTTTTTGCTATTTGCTCGTGTCGTTAAAAACGGCCCTTATCGTCGTACGGTCTCATTGTTGCCTCATCGTCCTTCACAACATCGGACAGATCAAATCCCCATTGCATGATCTAGGTCTTTCGAGGAGGGTAGATAGGCGATTTCCATCATCGTCGCGACCTACTACTGTAGATCATGTTTGCCGGATGACATATGTACGGCACGGCTCATGCGCACATATTCACCGGGTGGGAACTGTAGGATACCGCTCTTGCACAGCATCTCATAACGGCAAATATGGGATCTAGATGATCTGTAGATGACCTAGGTCGTGATCTATCCCATGCTTTGTTTCATCACCTCATTGTTGTCTCATCGACCAAAAATTCTAAACGGCGGCGCACGTGATACCTGATACACCTCCTTGAAACGCGCCTCGGGACTCTAGTTCGTTGCTCAAGCCCAGGCCAGTTTCTTGTGTTTCTACTATTAAATAGCATAATGATTAGTTTCTTGGCGTCGATTTTTCGGAAAGGGTCCCCGCTGCGTTGAATACTCAAAGGCGCGTAGTGGCGAAAACAGTAGTATGGGACACGGAGACGGCCGCCAGCAACCGCTACCAACAACCACAACACACTACACAGTACCCCAGGTACTACGTACTGCTGTGGCTTTCCACTCCACGCCTTACGATCCTTTTCGCTGAGGTGGCATATCCCAGTCACACTGTGAGCGTGAACTTTCACTTTGTAATTTGATGTCGATTCAAAACACAAGGTACAGGCGAGGTGGGCTATTGTTGTAAACATGTGAGCCTTCTTCACTCTTTCATACCAGTACGTACGTACACCAATTTTACCGTAGGTTGAACAGCATTCCCAAAATATCTCCATGGCATTTGATGCTCTCTACGATTACATCCATTGTGCAGACTCTATCGGGGTGTTTGTGCTCGTACAGACGGTATCCTGGTACGAAGGTATGAGGGAAAACAGGGAGCAAGCGAAGATGTCACCATGCTTCGATGCAAGGCAAGGGTACAAACAGACAAGTTGCAAGTTGAATGTTCGAATGTTCAACATGGCGAGAACCGACTCCAATGCAAAAATAGCAAAGAGTACCTGTAGTTTGAGGGCTTCATTGACAGCTGCTCCCACAGCTTTTCGAAGGGTCTTTTGGCTAGCAGCTTGCCCAGCCTTCGATGTGGCACCTTTGGCTTTCATCCTCTGGTCTCTCCACTCTCTCCCTCACACCGTGGCAGCTTACGCTTTGGCACTCTGTACGCCGTCCGGCGAGTAAGCGGCGGGCAAGTGTTCATATAGATAATGAGGCGTACGGGATAGAGGGGTGCCATTGTTCCAAGTTTGAAGAGCAACGAGCGAAATCGCGACATCAACAAGCACCACGTGAAGGCCTGGAACAGCATCAACTGTCGAGAAAGCTAGTACCGGTGAGTCAACATACGCCCGCTACTTTTTTGTGCTGCCCAGCTTGCACGTCGGCCGTGAGTCGTGGTCGAGCGTTGCAGCGGTGCCGACGTGCCGACGCTTTATCCGACTTTCGAACAATGCGATGTGCCAGCAAATATCGGAAACATAATCACAAACTATCAAATAATAGTTCTACGAAACGAGCAGACACCGTTGCTGCTGTTCTGCTGCTGTGCCGTGTGCGTGTAGAGCCAGCGCTCGAAATAGATCGAACCCCTCAGCCTACGCGATAGGGATGGAGTGCTTAAAAAAAATAAGAGCTCGATGCTGCTCTGCCCCGTTCTCTCGCCTCTTTGCTTCGCTTTGGAGATCTCCCTGTGATTTTCATTTTTGGTTTCAGTTAATTTTTAATCGCAAACAGAAAGAAGAGGCCGTTGGTCCTCTCTTCTATCTCCTTTCGTCTTCAATTATGAACAGCGGTACGTAGCGAAGGCACAGCAGCAGCACCAGCTCAAGCAGTGGGGGTTCGTGCGTCGAGTCTCGGGATCCTTGTAGACCCTGGTAAGCTTGTCAGCTTGAGGCCCGCCGCGTGCTCGCAGCGATTGTCAGAGTGCTTTGAGGTCGGCCGCTCCAAACATGCGTAACAGGTAGCAGTAGAAAGAGCATATGATACACGGGGACGAGTATGCTACGTGTACGTACGTACGTGGTCTATCTCCTCTGCGAAACGTTACAGCAGTAAATCACAGCAGCACAGAGCAGTTGTTTGAGCGCAGCACCGCATTGCTCCTCTGACCTTCTCATAGACCGCGCCCTTTTTTTGAGCGACATGCGAGATAAGTATTTTTTAGTTGCACTTTTCACTCCATCTACGGTCTAGGTACATATATACCAGGTGTTTGTTTACGTGTTTCCATATACGTCCAGAGTACGAGTACCGGTGTATACCGGGTCAGACCTGGTATATGATTTCGTAAATAGATGCGTGGCATGTGGTTATAAATACCAGTACTGCTGTTACATATCACAGAGTACCCTGCTGGTTTGTTTACGTACCTGGTTATTGGAGTGTTTGCGTTTTTTTTTTTTCTTACTTTTACTTCTCTAAAAATTCTCCCGAAGGAAGGATTTGCGGTAAATTTTTTAAAAAACGGCAAAAAAGTACTTTAGAGAAGTACGTTTTTGATCAAAAGTTACGGTAACTTTTGGCTCTCAGTTTCATTGGCCTACACACACCGAGCATTCTACCGACGCAGAACGGCACAAATTATGGGACATGTCTCCCATAGGCCCCAACCTTGCTGCTTGCTCTACACAACACAACAACCGGTGGGAGCACAGAGGCTCGAGAGGTGTGCTACAGTATGATACGGACAAGCGGTGCTGGATTTTGCTGACGGGGCGCCGGCGGACTGCTGGCGGCCCGCTACGGTACGCTCTCGCCGGCTTGGTGTCGTGGAGGATGCGCTGTTCAGAAGAACTACTCGTACGAGTACGAGTTACTCGTACGAGTCGTGCTCGTATGGAGACGTAGTCTTACCGCCTTGCTTGTAGAGCGCGACAGGATGACAGATCGCCGTGTATCATTTCAATTTCACCACACTGCGGTAGCAGCACTAGCAGCACTACTAGCAGCAGCGGCGGCGCGCCGCCACGGTCTATATATGTCGGGCCCCGGGCGGGCTTGGAGCGGAGCGTGCCGGCGCGGTGTCGCGCGTAGGTCGTGGGCAGCAGCAGGAGCAGCACACGACGACAAGAAGAGTTGGACGCAAAATCGAGAAAAGCAAAAACGGAAGCTGTTGCTTCTCCTGCTCTGCTGCTCCTCTGCTGTTGTTGCTGCTGCTGCTGCTGCTGCTGCTGCTGCTGGGGCTGCCGCTGCTGCTGGGGCTGCCGCCACATAGCTGCAGCCACCGGTGCTGCTGCTTGCGGTCGTGGGATTGCAGCTGCGGCACTGCGGTCATACCCCTGCCGCCGCCACCGTTGCTGGGCTGCCGTTCCTCTCGTACGCTACTTTTTGTTTTTGTTGTTTGTTTGGTTTGCCGCATTGCCTCACCCCACTTCCCTTATTATTTTCGGAGGCGTCGCCTGCAGGATTTTGTTTACTTCTATCGCAAACACACCGAAACCATGAGGGGAAGGGAATTCACTTTTTTGAGTGGAAGGAAAGTATTTTTTTTTTTTACTTCTATCGCAAACACTCCATTGTTTACGCCCGGCATCAGGTCGTGATGTCGTCATGCTGCCTCATACAGTATATGTCATGCATACCTGGTATGCACGGACAGCATTACAGCAGTACCTCTGGTACCTTGGTATTGTACGTATCATAGCAGGTACCACTGTGATCCGGAATATAAGGACCATTTGTATGTTAATGTTACCATTTTATCGAAATGGCCCTTATATTCAGGGTCAGCGTGGTACACATTTTTGTGTCAAAATTAAAGTTGTGCACTTATTAATAGCACGAGCAATATCACGTCAAAAGGTCCCCCCCTTCCGCCTTGTTTGCGTTCCGTTTTCTGCCGTATTCTGTGTTCTGTGTTCTGTGTTTTTTACCTGCCTGGTAGACAACACCGGTATGATACCCTCGTTCCGGCTACAGCAGTATGATAGACAGAACATTGATATATTATCTAGTGGTAGTGGTGTACGAAATGATTAATCTCACAGCTGATTGAGGCTAATTCTTACGCTGTCGGATCGTATAATACGTGGATTGAAAAAGCCGGTTACCGATTGGGGACAGAATCGGACTTTCTTTAGGCTAGTTATTGTGCCGTCGGATTGGGTGGATCTCTAACTTGGACCGGGTTGGTCTGGGTGCCTTCCCTTTCCTTTCGGCAATCGGATCGAGTTTGTAGTTTTATATGCTCTTCCTGGGGGCGGTTGATACGAGAGTTGAAAACTGCTTCGTGTCCTGCTCGCGGGTTCTAGGAGGTGCTGCGCTGCGGCGCTGCGAGCATCAGCAGCAGCAAGCAGCAGTAGAGCAGCCCACCCAGCATCGGAGAGGTGGCTGCTGCTGTGTGGTGGCCGTGTGTTTAGAGAGACGGAGAGAGATGCGGCAGGCTTCAAAAAAAATTTCGATCGAGAAATCCAATCCACGAATCCTGTCGAAAAAATCGAGTTTTTCGACGGAATGCGTGGATCGGATTGTTCGATCGAAAAACTTGGGGATCGAAAAGACTCTTATTTAGCTAATTGTTACGCAATTGGACACGTGGATCGAAAAAGCCGGTTTCCGATTGGAAATCAAATCGGGCTTTCTTGTGATGTGGAGAAAGAGCATTTTCGTTCCCAAGTTTTTCGATCGAGCAATCCGATCCACGCATCCGCCCAAGGCCAATTCTTACGCAGTCGGACACGTGGACCGAAAAAGCCGGTTTCCGATCGGAGACACAATCGGGCTTTCTTGTACTGTTGAAATGGAGCCTTGTCGACCCCAAGCTTTTCGATCGAACAATCCGATGCATGCATCCTGTCGAAAGAGTCGAGTTTTTCGACGGGAAGCCTGGATCGGATTTATCGATCGAATTCTTTGTTGAAGCCCACCGCATCTCTCTCCACCCCTGTAAACACACGGCCACACCACACAGCAACAGCCTAAACACCTCTCCGATGCTGGGCTGGCTGCTCTACTGCTGCTGCTGCTCTCTACTGCTCCTGCTGCTGTTGCTCGCGGCGCAGCACCTCCTAGAACCCGCGAGCAGGACACGGAACAGTTTTCAACGCTCGTATCAACCGCCCCCAGAAAGAGCTCAATAAACTACACAAACTCGATCCGACTGACGATAGGGAAGGCATCCAGACACAGACACACCCCGTCGAATTTATAGTGGATCGGAATCCGACCTTTTCAATCCTTCCAATCCGACGGCATAATAATTAACCTTGCATCGTAGATGTCTTTTTAATTTTAATGTTTACATAAGGGCAATAACCAGAAACGGGTACACCCGCGCCGGCTGGAGTCAAAAACGGGTACAGCATGGAATCGAGCCAAAACACCACATCCCACGAGCCATCACGGGATAGATTGGTCAAAATCACATCGGGCCCGTTTGTGGGGGGCAGTGACAACCAGGCACACTTGTCGGCGCCTAACTATACACATAGACGTGTCCAGATTATGTTTGGAGGGCTCAGGTCCGGGTAGGATGGGGAGCAGGGTCAGGGGTCAGGGGTGTTTAGAGGCAGAGGGTTCTGGCGGCAAGCATGATGTGTGTTTTACTTGGTTTCAGCGTGTACCTGAAATACACCCTATACTACAGCAGCAATCGTTTTCCAGTAAAAATATGTACATCAGTCATGTCATACGTACGACATACCAGGTATGTTGATACTGCTGTGGATACATACAACAGTATATGGGTGGATGGTCGTACATATCACTCTGAAGACGTACGTTCCCAGGTGCGTAAAATGGTTGAATAGAGTTCAAGTGTTTAAGTGAATTGTGAAAAAGCTTGGAAGAAAATGAAACAACGAAAGAGCGGCCGCAGACGCAGTGGAGAGCGAGGCACACTGTAGGCAAGTAGTTTAGGCAAAATAAATAACCAAAAACGGTTGAAAGCCGAGCATAATAGACTATTACAGTTGTACCCGGGACAGTATTTCTCAATCATGGGTACTTTTTTTTTGGCCAATCGCGTGGCTCGCTGGGTGTGTTTTTTACTTGATTCCAGGCTGTACCCGTTTTTGAGTGAAAACCGACCGGGTATACCCGTTTTTGGTTATTTCCATTTTATAACATCTACCTGGTATACCAGGTATATACCACGTACAATTGAGCCGGAAAGCAAACGTGTGGTAAAAAGACTACACTCAAAAGCAAGAAGTGCGTTATTAAACAATCTTTGGCCATCAGCTGCTGTGTGCCTGGTATTTTCGTGTGTCTTCCGCTGAGGTCGACCGCTCGCTGTTTACGTCCTGTTTTGTTTCGTGCTGAATGCAATGTACCGCGCAGGTTATCTTACCATCTTATCAGCAGATTTTCCTGGTCAGCTTCTCACTTGGCACTGCATTTCTCCTGACTTTTCGGTCTTTCCTCACTCCTGCTTGAGGGTCACCGAGACATTGACAAGATGATGGAGGTACGATACGTATCGCACAACACGACTTTTACGACTTTAATCATTACTTGAACGACTTGAGCGACTTGAACGGCCGGCTTGAACGACCTGTGAATGACTTGAAGCACTTGAACGGCTTGAATAACTTAACCGAACTGAATGACTTGGAATACTTGAACGCCTTGAATGACTTGTACAACTTGAACGCCTTGACTGACGTGAACAACTTGAAGACTTGAACGACTTGAACGCCTTGAATTACTTGGACAACTTGAAAAGCTTGAGTGACTTGAACGACTCTGTTGGTTCTGAATGACACACCCAGTTCTCTGTGTGGCGGTGTTTCCGTGGAAGGCCTGCAAATACCCAGGATTTGGAACACGGAAAAAGGTGGCATAGTAGTTGGAAGGCGTGTTTCCTATTCGTATACCACGTATAGGGGAAAGGGTTCAGGGCTTGACATGGGCGAGGCCATTGTTCAGACCTTTCGTCTTAAGCATGCACTTGAGTAATCTAACAATATCACGCTGCTCCATGCAACATGTTATCGGTATCGGTATCGGTATCGTTCTCATCCTGATTGTCGTTATCATCCTTGTTTGCGTTATTTTCCCTTACCCATTATCGTTTTCGTTAATTATTGTTTAACCTGACAGGGTGCGGAAGCGTATGGGTCGACAGGCCAAGGCCAACCAGGCCAAAGCTCTGAGGTAAGCAAACAGTGCGCATCTGCATGGAGACCCGTCGAGTTGGACTGATGAATCAGCAAGCAAGCACACCGCTTAGGGTACGCTCTGTTTTGCAATACATTATTGGCGTTTGCTTAGTTGTCGATGCATGTATACGTCGACGCATCAAATACGATTCACCAATGCATCGACACGACACATCGGTGACGTCGCCTCGGCTGCTTGTTACCAACGGCTGAATCGGACTGTCCCAGGGTGTCGGACCAATAGGTAATATCTACGAGCAACGAAACCAAGCCTTGTTTGTAAGAAATCCAGCAAGTCGAGGCGAGTATTTTCTGGCCACTATATTTATATAATATATGAAAATCCTCCACAACCCCAGTATAGACGGCGAAACGGGCACCGACATAAGTACTGTACGGTACTATTAATATTAATAGTATGTTTTGGTATGTTTTATGTTTTGTTTTGTCCCATGTCAATGAACATCTCCCGGCGGAGGCGTTTTCTTCTGCACGGCCAAAGCAACCGCTGACTGCATCATGACGTCATTAAAATGTCACTGAAACGCCATCCATGACGTCATGACGTTGACATAGTAACACCATCTTAATGTCATCATGACGTCGTCCTTGGCGTCGCGACACGGTGGTTTTCATAGTTTAATCTCCCTCGAGCCTATAACGGAGGCGCAGCGTGTTACGTTAACATTCATGGTGCTAACCTTGTCTCCCATCAAATACAGACATAACCCGGTGTACGTGCTACGACGTACGTTTCTTTGGTTCCAGTACTTGTTTTGAGCAGGGTGCGGTTTCTCTCAGGTTATTTTGTTTATTCCTGAGTTGCATTGTTGTACCACTCCATAAAGTTTGGAGTCTGTCTTGTGACCACAATGTTTTGAAAGCAACAACACACATTTACACGTACACCTCCATGGTGCTGGCCGCGTCTCTTGTATTTCTTTTGACGGTGGCAGAACTCTAAGCTTATGGCTACCGCCATGGCCGGGGCCGCTATGGATGCTGCCAAGGTTGAGGCCGCCAAGCTCAAGGTCAGTACTTACCTCGTAGCACGTAACACGCCTTATTTCGTTGCTCCAATGGTGCTTGGTAGCTGAATAGCTAGATGGCATGCGTTTCTCGTTAAAGAGCGATGGGAGCAAAGGTCGGCTGGATGTTGACCTTCCCGATGATCGTGGAAGATATTTTATTGCAGCGTGGAAAGACTTGCGGCATTGAACATTGCAACACTGCAGTATTGCAGCACCGTACTATTCACTACATTCCACCGGGTTGGTCCGTGTAGAATCATCATCAACATCGTCGTCGTGTTTATCACCGTCGCCATCATCATGGTCTTCATCAGTACTATCGTCAGCACGACCATCATCACCGTAATTGCTTTAATCATCACCATCATCATCATCATTATCATCATCAACATTATCATCATCATCTTCATCGTCACCATCATCATCGTCATCAGCATCGTCATCATCATCGTCTTAGTCGTCGTCACCGTCATAATCGCTGCCATTGTCATCATCATCATTGCCATCGTCATCGTCATCACCATCATCGTCACCAACACCATTATTATCATCACCATCATCATCAGCATCATCATTATCATCATCATCATCATCATCATCATCATCGTCATCGTCATCAACATCATCGTCATCATCATCATCATCACCACCATCATCAGCATCGTCATCAACACCATCATTATCACCATCATCAGCATCATCAACATCACCATCACCATCGTAATCACTGTCATCATCATCAATATCACCATGTTCATTTTCATCAGCATCGTACCACCACCACCATCCTAGCGGTTTGTAACAGTTTTGCTTCAGAGCTAAATCCCAAACTCTTTTGGGTCGAATATCGAAACGTGATTGTACTGCCTTTATAGTGCTTTAGATATTTACTTGATAAAACAGTCAACATACATATTTATAGGATTATGACGGTGCTGCATTCACGTTTTCCGGAAGCAAGTGGCTTCCATCTTCGACCCAAAGAGTTTTGGGGTACAGTAGTGACCCCTCTATAGTGCCGGTATGCGCCAGCCAACAATACCGACACTATAGCGGCTGCCGGCACTACTCCGCACACTGTCAAAGTGGTTAATCCCATCTGTGCCAAGCGATTTCACAGGCACTATAGCGGGCACCCGGCACCACTCAACCGGCACTATACAAGTACCACTAGAAGTCTGGTGGAAGGCATCTCGGCGGATCTGGTGGTTCTGAAACACGATATTTCAGCCCATCTTGCGTGACGGGGAGTAGGTGTGCGTCATGTGCGTGACAACCTTCGAGCGCGAGGGGGGCATGCTTCCCGAGCCACTCATTTTGGAGTTTGCCGCAGGAAAACGTGACACGCTTGTGTACAGGGAAGGCGACAATTTATCGCACAAGTGTTTGGACGCCGAGGTTACGGTAGTCTACCGCCGCCTTGTCCAATACCTGGGTATGTGTCGGGAATCAACAACAAAAATCATAATTCATGATGAGTCATAATAAACGATGATTAGTCGTGACTAATAATGATAAGCCATGATTATTTATAATCAAAATCGCATCAGCAGGGCCTTGACCTTTTGCTTATTTTACGGTTTCGAGCTTTCAGCGACAGGATAAAAACACACAATGCACTACGTACGAGTATATGTTACTAACTGAAATCGTGTCACCAACCCCCCCCCCTCCGTCCCCACCTGTTTCTTTCTATCCCTCGCTCTCCACCTCTTTCCTTCCACCCCTTGCTCTCCACCCGCCTGTCTGTCTGTCTGTCTGTCTGTCTGTCTGTCTGTCTGTCTGTCTGTCTGTCTGTCTGTCTGTCTGTCTGTCTGTCTGTCTGTCTGTCTGTCTGTCTGTCTGTCTGTCTGTCTGTCTGTCTGTCTGCCTGCCTGCCTGTCTGTCTGTCTGTCTGTCTGTCTGTCCGTATGATGTGTTATAATTGAAAACAGCACATGGTGGCCCGCCTGCAAGATGGACCCGTCTCCATCAAGATCATGTCCTGTGAGAAATTGCCGTAGCAGTCCCTGTATCACACTACATGAGGATTCGCATGTATTCAGAATACACCCATAGCAATGTCTTGAGCCTAAAGGAGCCCATGTGTAGCCACCAAACCTACGCCGGGTACAGACCCATGTGTAACAACCAAACCTATGCCGGGTACGGTCTTATCCACCACTCAATGGGAGCGCGCAGCAGCACGTCTACTATCAAGCGGCGTGCGTTTCAGATAATTTCCTTGCATGCCATGATGTTTACTCGGGTACACCCCTTACTTGAGTAGCTGGGCCTGCTTCGTGTCACCGATGCTGTAGCCGCCATTTTGGTTCGACTATTTCCTCCCCTCAGAACCCCAAAGCTAAAGCGGTTAAAGTACCATAGTCGCCATTATTTTCGAATATTTGTCTTGATCAAATCCCTAAATGTTCCTTCTCTTTCGGGGCGCTCATATGCCCACAAAGACTCGTCATAAAATAAGTCTGTACGTAATAGTCCTCCTTCGGGGCGCTCATGCGCTCACAAATAATCGCCATACGTCGTTTCGTATTCGTCGTCATGACATCCGCTTGGAACGTCGTGTTTCCCACAAAATCAGCGGCAGTATTAATAGTGTCAGCGTGGAACAACCAGGAGGTGTGGCAGCCCCTCCCTCTTGTCACTTCTTCTTGTACCCGTCCCCTTATCCAAGTTTACAAGAGCTTGACCATCCCCAAGGCTGCTTTCACGTGCTATTCTCGGTGCTTACCGCTACGGCTGTCATACTCGTAGCACCCACACAGCGGCAGAGCAACGGTCTTAACCTTGTCGACATTAGCGTCGACGGCAGGACGATCCACAGCGCGAAACCCGAGGAGGTCGTGGAGGAGCAGCTTGACCTCTGCTCTTGACGGGGAAGATTCCGTAACTCTCCAAGCGACGGAGATGCTTAAGGACCGTCTGGTATCGAGGTCGGATCTATTTCGAGTGCGAGTTGTGTCACACCAGCGTCCTGTCCCAATTGGGGCAGGTGACGACAAACCTGACGCTTGGGCGACAAAACTCGCACTCGAATTAGACCCCGACATGCTTACCAGACGATCCACCACCATCTCCGTCTGCTTGGAGAGTTGGGGCATCTGCCATGTCAGAAGCAGGTAAAGCAGCCTCTCCGCGACCTGCTGGAGTTTCGCGATCGTCGCGGTCACATCTAGACCGTATTGATCGTTTTACCCCGATGAACTTCCTGCCAACGCCGTCGCGCAAACACTGACGCCACTCGCTGAGATCCCCAGCGCGAAATCCAAGCTGGAAGGTCCATTGTCCGGAGCGCTTGAAAATACCCCGCCGACCCCTGTCCAAAAATACGCTACTCTCACGCTGTGCGCGAAATATCGTCCTTTCTTTTCGCTGTCAATGCCAGAGTTAGGTCGCTTAACCACTGCGGAAGCAAGCTTTCCTCTCCCCGCTGACACGCGCGCCGAGGTCGGATTAAAGACAATGGTGCCGTCCATATGCAAAATAACACCTGAATCGGGGCCGACCGTACATATGTTTTGTATCCAGGGCACCTCTATTAATTTTTCACCCGTACGTTTGGTGGAGTACTATAAGGATCGTAAACAGCGCTAAACTCGGGGCTGATGTGATTGTCAGATCCTCTGCCGAAGCGCCATGCCTATTCGTTCTCTTTCGTGGCACTGATGCGCCCGCAAAGACTCGTCATACGTCTGTACGTGTTCGTCGTCGTGCCATCTGCTTGGGACGTCGTGTGCCCTCAAAATCAGCGGAGCTATTAATAGTGTCGGCATGGAGCAACCAGGAGGCGCGATCACCCCTCCCTCAGTCGCTTCTTCCTGTACCCGTCCCCTTGTCCAAGCTTACACCTTCTTGGCCACCCTGAGGCTGCTTTCTCGTGTTAACCTTGGCGCTTACCGCTGAGGCGGTGGTGCTCGTATCACCCATGCAGCGACAGAGCAACGGTCTAAATCATATGCTAATGGGTTAATTGTGTAGTCACGGTTTTACATAGCACTTGAACTACGCAGGGGTAAGGGGAGAGAAATCGACAAGTCCAGACCAATCAACACTGACATTTCCGACGGTTACATGGGGCCCATTTTTTTAGTTGGCTAGTGTCCAGTAATTGCACCGCAGTTGTTGTTGTTCTACTGTAGTCTGCTCCGTGGTCACAAGGCGGGCCCCAGTTATTCTGAACGGGAAGAATGGACCAAACCAAGAAGAGGCAAACGTAAACATTAAACAATCTAAAACAGTGTACATGAGTAGTATTGCGCAGCTTATTGGCAGTATCATATGGCTTGGCACACATCGCACAGTTCACGATCCATCATAGTGCTGTAGATCACGTACAGTCCTAGAGTGGACCCCCTGCTTTGTAGTGTGCACCTCCATGACATGTGGTGCAAGAGCCTTATGATACCGTACCAATCCCACCTGGAAAAATACTTTGCCCAAGGTTTCGGTCATGCAGATTTCCATCCTGCATGTTTGGTCTAGATGTTGCAGATCATGCTATATATATCAGGGATATATGATATCTGCCCCGAAGTGCATATCGAGATCAAAGAAAAGGGGATCTTGTCTGTCCGACGTATGCAGTTCAGTACGGTCTTGATACTGACAGTTTTTCTAAGATATTCCGTACGTTCCAGGTATTTGTCTTTGTGTTGCGATGCGAGTTTTTAATTTACCCGGCGCCGAAAAAGAGGGACCCCTGTCGAGATGGCTGAACCATATATTATTACTTGGTTAAACATAGAAGAGGGACCCCTGTCGAGATGGCTGAACCGTATATTATGACTTGATTAAACATAGAAGAGGAACCCCTGTCGAGATGGCTGAACCGGATAGTATTTCTTGGTTAAACAAAGAAGAGGGACCCCTGTCGAGATGGCTGAACCGTATATTATTACTTGGTTAAACAAAGAAGAGGGACCCCTGTCGAGGTCGAGATGGCTGAACCGTATATTATTACTTGATTAACCATAGAAGAGGGACCCCTGTCGGGATGGCTGAACCAGAATTTATTGTTTGAATAGAAAATACTATTCGACCGCATAGTTCATTTTGCTTGATTTCGACCGCAGATAAATTTGATTTGATTTTAAGGAGATGAAGTGACACCGAAAAGGAGACAGCGACTCTACTGCCATCAATGACGACAGTTAAATTCCAGTATACACTACTGCGCGAGTTCCCTAGAGTCAGCTATACTATCTCAGTGAGTCTTGAGATTGACTTCACACGTCCTTTGACACTACAATATGGATGCCTAGTTTCTCTCCTATGTGCTCTTATATATATTCGAGTCAGTGCACTATCCCTTGCAACATTGTAACAGCTCGATTTAGTGCCCACCCTCTACGCAACATTGATTATGCCGTGTTAGTCCGCCGACGCCTCCGTGACTCGGGCCCGGGACCCTATCCCCTATGTAACCTTAAGCCGTATGTAGTAAATGGGACAACATCTAGTTATTTAGTAGGAATAACTACTGTAGGAAAATACATAGTTTTTTGTATATCCCGTAGGTCCTATTTACTACGTATGGTCCCCCTTATTATTAATAGTAGCTTCGATTGGGATAGTTGCACAAGTCGGACAGATCATCTACAGATAGATCCTAACCTACCGTTACGAGGTGTTGTGTAGGATCTGTACAGTACATGTCCAGCCCAAGAAACACATCCTAGATGAGGCAGATCATACGGCTCCCACCCGGCAACATGAGCTAGACCCCAAAAATCGGGAATGCACACGAAAGCCCTGAAATATCTAAACCATGAAGCGGAAATCGATTGTCTATCCGAGGTGTGGATAGTTGTGGTCCGGTATGCCCTACCATTCCAGGGGACCATAGTAAATAGGACCTGCAGTGCACACACAAATCTATATATTTCCCTATTTTTACTAAACAAAATTGGCCCTATGTACTATGGTCCTCCGTAACAATCGTAATGCTGCGGTTGGGTGCACATCATCTCTAGTGTATCGATGTATGTTCTCCGATGTGCCGTATTTACAGTAACCGTTTGATTCAGTGCACTGACTCTTGGGACTAAGGAAGGGTGGTGTTGCTCTGATTGCCTTTGTACTTCGTATGGCTTTGATTCAGTGCACCGACTCTTGACATCATGTGGTGTTGCTCTGATTGCCTTTGTACTTCGTATGGCTTTGATTCAGTGCGCCGACTCTTGTCATCAATGCTCGGTTTTCTTCGGTGTATGCCCCCTTGTGTGGCTTTGATTCAGTGCACAGACTCTTGACACGAATGCTCGTTTTTCTTCAACATATCCCCCCTTGTGTGGCTTCGATTCAGTGCAGACTCTTGACACCAATGCTCGTTTTATTCGATAAATGCCCCCTCGTGTGGCTTCGATTCAGTGCACATGCAACCTCCTGGCACCGTTGACGCTTGCTCTTACCCCGTTTAGGCCTTGCATCGATTTCATTCGGTTCACAAGTTCTAGACACTAATTGTCGCTTCGCTCCTGTTTGCCCTTTCAACGCTGCGCTTTTGCGGGGACTCTGTTGCTTATGGTGGTGGTGATGCTGGTGGCGTTGGTCGTGGGCAGACATCGGTGGCTGCATGCTGATATTCACCGGCTTCTTCTCCTTCGTTGGAAACTTTTTCACTCTTCACCCGATCGACGCTGTCGTACACGTGAGTTCACTATTACTGTAGTACGTAGTACACCAGGTACTAACAGGAATCGTCTGGTAGTTCTAGTGCCTCTGTGTTCTTATGCACAGCCTTGATTTTATCAGCGCTGTTCACGAGTCGAGTCAAACCTCGCGGGCCAGGTCGGGTTGGGTCGAGTAAGGATGGGCAGACCCCATCCGTGAGAGTTTAGAAGCCCCCCGACCCGACCCTACCCTACCCGACCCGACCCTACCCTACCTTACCCTCCCTTACCCTACCCTACCTTCCCTTCCCTTACCCGACCCGACCCGCCCCGACCCGACCCGGCTCGATCCGATCCGACCCGATCCGACCTGACCCGACCCGACCCGTGACATAAAAAACAATCCTGACCCAACCCCCGGGTCGGGTCAGGACCCGTGTAAAGAGGCCTGAGTTTTGTGAGGAGCTGTGCCACTTTGGGGGTTGCACGATTGAGCCCAATCACTTGTCGCTACCGGGTCCCCTCAACCATTGCAACTGAGAGGTGCTATCAACCATTGTGTGTTTGGAACATATGTCTAATTAATACTGGTACTATTTTTCGGTAGATACCTAACCCTTGGGGTTGTGTCGCGATATTTCACAAAATCGGGGAATATAGCTTCTATTCTATGATCAAGAGAGGATTATCACCATAGTAAGGTGGTACGCTTACCGTACCACGCGCCTGAGGTTATGTTTTTTTGTTGCTTTTGTGGGGGCTTTTTACACGGAGGGGGTTGTGTGTTGTGTTACATGCTTTGGCCGATGCGTGCTGACACCGTGAAACGCTGTTTCGTAGGATTTTCACATGCATTTTTTGTTTTCAATTTTGTTTTAATTTTGTATTCATTGGTGCTTGCCCTGTCTTGCGTGAACGGTTGTCTTACGCCCCCATCCACCCCCGCCACCCCCGTTGTTTCCTGTGTCCGCTTTCATTTGCCCCGCCCGGGTGGCTGGTTGTTTCGGGTTGTACAGCTGTACATGCTCATCTTCGGAGCTGTGATCCTGTTGATCGAGTCGCAGAGTGCCCTCGTGCCATCCAACATTCTCGTGGTAAGAGCCCGACCGCAACCACCATTACCATGACCACTATGATTACTATGAAGACCATCACCGCCATCTCTACCATCAGCACAGGCGATATACAGTATAGCTAGAAAATATGCCATCACCATGTGCAGTAAGTATGCTGTTCTTGGAGACCTAGACCTGTCTTTTTGAACGAGCCAAGGCCTATTTTGTCTGCAATGTATGTAAGAGGGCGGTCAGTCACAGGTCAAACCGAGGTATGTCATATCCTACCATCAACCACGAGCACTACCATAACCCCATGTTCATGAGCACAACTATTGCCACAAGCACTACTACGCTCATCGGAGTGGTGGGAGGGATATGAGTGTGAGGCATGTCTGTAGGAATATAGACGTATCGATGCAGCAGCGCCCGAGTTATCTGCCGTGTGTTGCCTGTCTGTCCCTGTTTGTAACTCGTGGGTTTCGACTTGTTCGCTGCCTTTTCTCTTTTTCTTTTGGATGTTGCCGCACAGAGACAAAGCTTCGGAACGACGTCCTATAACTATGATACGTCGTGTGGTATTCGGCGTTCAGTCATGCAATTCACAACGCTTGCTTGGCCATTTAACTGTTGTAACCCATTCAGAACTTGAAAAAAAATCGTACACTAATTCCAAGTAGTTTGTCCCCAAATACGTGCGACCAGTTCTTAAGGGGTCAAGTCGTTTCATTTTCTTCCTCGTAACCGCTGCGCCTCGTGGCCATGGTTTAATTTGCCGGCACCTCCTCGTGTCTCGCCCCGCACGTAGCAGAACATCCACAAGTACTGCGCGTTCATGACGATGGTGTGGGGACGGGGAGCCTTCATGGTGTTCGCTGGCACTCTCGCTCTCGCACAGGTTAGTGGAAGAGTCAACATGCAAACCACGTGCAAAACCTAGCGGTGTTGCCGCTATAACTCAATTTTGCAGCAGTTTAACCCCTCCGGGAAGTCGAGAGGGAAAAAGCGCCGGCAACATGTGACGAATAAACGTAGCTGCAGCCTAATTTTTTGCAACAGCTTAAGCTATTTGGGCCTTGATTAACTTGATTGTTGTATAGGTAAAACGTGTTGATATTAAGATGTAACGATTGCAGCAGTACAGGACCGGTCACACGAAGGAACCCGGGATCCTGAGGTAGGGTGTGTCCCCTCATCATACCTGGTAGGCGTTATCGCGTTATCGCCTGCCTGGGCGAGGAATCACTCGACCCTCTTCGGTCAGAAGACATTCGGGCGAACTCAAGCAACCATCCGCGGAGCACCTTGTGTTACTGTAGTCACCCAATCAGAGTCAGGCACGCCTGACTATCCTCACGCCCTGTATTCCTCCCGCAATTGTCCTGGACATTTTCCCAGTGATTGTCGTGTTTCGGTTCGATCGTTCTTCCGCTTTGAACATGTTCACACAACATTCCCGCGACAAATCTCCCGACAATTTTCCCGGCAATTTTCCCGGAATTTTGACCAGTTTCGCTCCCGTCGACTTTCCCGCTCTGATTGTCGGACTACGTAAACAAAACAATGATATTGTCAGTCATTATCATTTTGTTGTGATCGCCATCCGACCATGTGCAGCGTTAGTAATGGAAAAATGTGTCAATCGCAAGAAAAGACGAAGAACCAACAACGAAGACGCGTAAAAGAACGATATCCCAAACCTTTCTGTCGTACGAAAGCCCTCCTGAACCAAAACGCCCCTGCGTCTCGTCCATGTATTGTTTTATTGCCAGTGGCACTTCTTGGACATCATCATCGGCTTCTACCTCGTCATTGTTGGAGCAGGTTAGTGGCGACACACTCGAACAGTGTTGTTTTCATCGTGCCTTTTGTACTACACAGTAGTAATGGTCCCCTTCTACGTATAGTGCTGGTATGCGCCAGCCAACAATACGGGCACTACAGCGGCAACCATAACTATTGTATTCGGCACACTGCCACACCGGTCACAGTAATCCCACCTGTTAGTGCCAAGCGATTTCACAGACACTGTTGTAGCGGGTAGCCGGCACGACTCAACCGGCATTATAGAAGGACCACTATAATAGTGCATTGAGATAGTATTGCTGCCGTCGCTAAGGACTGGCTCAGCAAGAAATTGTTTTGAAACTGTCGTCAGCTTGTGTGTGTTGGTGGAAGGTATAAAATATGTACTTCGTATAAACTAACACAAACTATTTAGTTTCGGACTATACACGTAGCCCAAAAAGGATATATACCTTACCAGATATTAGACTACAGTAGACGAAGTAGTCTTAGGTATTATAATGATAATACGAAAATACCCGTTTTGCACACTCACCAAAGGTTACGATACAACGCCATTTTTTTTAATTGTATTCATAGTGATTCAAGACATTAGCCCTTTTAGTACTGTACTGTACATAAACAAACATTTCAGTCAAATTCCAAGTGTTTTGTCCCCACATCGGTACTGCAGTACTACACGTAGGGGTTAATTCGTTTTCACCTTCGAAGGACACGATATCGATATTAGTTATTAGATATTATACAAAACGACGTATACGTACAGTATTTGATGTAAAAACACTAATTTGGTTGTGGTAATCGTATCGTTCTATTTCTAGTCTATAAACTTCGTGCATACAGTAGTGCCTGGTATGCATTCACATTGCCTGGTATGCATTCATATCGTGCGATACTTTGGTTGTGATTTTCAGGCATGATCTACTGGGGAGAGGAGGCGTACAAGAGCCTAGATGCTTTGATGGCTGAGATGAAAAATCCCGAGACAGTGAAGGCCATGTTCAACAAGTTCGACGATGACGGCAACAACGGTATGACATCAGATTTTGTGATATTATTTGATATGATGTTTCATGAATGAGTTATTTATTTTACGGGGGTAACTACTCTCTGCGACTTGGGTGCCGCGTTAATAATTGGCGAATCAACGCGGGGGTAGTCGCCCTGGGTGAGAGTCTCCGGCTGATCGCAGCAGAGAAGCCTCATTGATCCCAAACTATATACGAATTGAAGAGACAACGGAATGTTACAACATAATCATTATCATACGATACGAGATGGTACGATATTCACGGCATGCTATCATGCGACAATATGTACCAGGTACATCACAACATATACTGGTACCAGGTATTTTGCACGATATTGTATAGGTAAGTTACACAGCAAACACGTTTGGGTTTCAGAAAGCGTGCGTTACGTTTTCTCGCGCTTTGGTTTTAGGCATTTTACTCGTTTCCGTCGTTTTCATCGTTTAAGTTGCGTTCAAATTAATGGTCTTTAGTTGTTTTGGCCGTGTCCGTCGTGTCAGACCCGCTGCTTGTACAGCGCCTCTGCACGTTCGGCAAAGGGCAGTAAGCTTATCAAGAAGCGTTCCATTCTGGCGCTTGTTCTTGTCCTTGCCTTCTATCCTTCCCGACCTACAGTATATCGATTACGGTCGCCTTGTCTTGTCTGAATTGCGCTCCTGTTCTGTCGTTTCCTCTCCTCGATACTCCTTGCCCTGTCGTCCCTACACCCTACTGCAGTTTTGGACGCGAAAGAGCTGGGAAACCTGCTGGCGGTGAGTCGCTAGTGGCGTTGAGTGGTCGTTGGCTTTATCGTGGTTGGTAGCTTTGCCCCATGGTATGAATTCCATGGCGTTATTCGTAGCGTGGAGACACCCTGGTATGTATAGCCTGTAGTCGAGATAGCATGGAGTTGTTCTTATATAAGAGCAGTTAATATTAATAGTTGTTTGCAATATACCTGGTACATTGTTATTATTATGGTCACGGTTATTTTCATAGTTGTGTTTTTTTATTATATTGTCCTCCAACAATGCATGATACATTTTCCGTAGTTTTAGTTTCCGTCCGACAAAGTGCAGCGTGAGCGTTAATCACAACCTATGACGAAGAAATAGAAACTAAAAAATGAAAACTACGTACTCATGAAAGTGCATATGGGCGACAACGAAAACTTGATGCACAAATAGCAGAAGCATTCTCAAACCATTATCTCATTTGAAATAGGGTTAAGGGTATGAACTTCGCCTCTCGTGAAACGGTGGAGTCAATGAAAACGTGCTCACACCGCGACTTCTGCAACTCCACTCGTAATCCTCCTCTTGACCTGGAATTTGATTCCCATCTATCTGTCTGCCTGTCTGTTTTTCTGTCTCTCTGCCTGTCTCTATCTCTGTGCCTGTCTCGGCCTGTCTCTCTGTCTCTCTGCCTGTCTCTGTTTTTTTCTCTGCGTCTCTTTCTCTCTGCCTCCCCGACCCCTCTCTCTCGTTTGTCCCATGCTTCTTGTGTTCGTGGACCCTCGTCCCTTTTCTCTGTCTGCCCATTAAATCATCCAAAAACATCTGTTTTCGCTATTTGTTAGTCTTTGGGGGCGAAGCTGAGGCCCACGGAGGTTGAGGCAGCTGTGATGATCATGGACAGAAACCAGGACGGAAAAATCAGCCTCGACGAGTTCCAGGCTTGGTGGTCCCGTTACGACGCTGCCCCCACGATGGTGTAAAACCGTCGCTTGCAGGCTAGCTCATCATGGTATCATTGCCTCACGCCCTCATCGCATCGCCATACCAGTCTGGTCGTTACTATAAGGGGCATTTAGATGGCCCAAAAAGCTTCCAATGTACTTTATATGTTCGACCAGACTGAAATCACCGCACTCATCATCTCATCGCCTGAGGGCATCACGGCCTCATGGCACCATCAGCTGCCGCCGGCTCTTTTTTTTCATGAGTAGTAATGCTAATTGTGTCTATCCGGAATTAGGACAGCATGGAGTTAAGGCTACGTGCATACAGTCGTGGGCTCCCTTTTTTATTTCCCTTGGGGTTCCTTTCTTCTTTGGGTGTGTGTTTATAGGTCATCAGCGTTGAAACGCTCTTCTTGTTTCTGGGGATGGATGTGTTTTTGAGTGATCGGCGTTGAGGCTCATGCTATTAATAACATCATTGTCGGACGGCAAGGTTTGCTCATTCTTGCTACAAGCCGCGCGCCATCGGGGGCAAGTTCCACTCGATTTTCGAGTGGAAGCGCGATTTCCGCGCGAACGCGCGATTTTCGAGTGGAAGCCGCGCGCGCGCACTTTCGATAGAAGCAACAACGTCTCGGTTTGACTATTAATAGTAGCGTTGGAGGCGTTTGTTGCTGCTCCGGTGCTGCATCGCGACGGCATGTGTACTTGTGTGGGTGTGTGGGTGTGTGTTCCTGTCTTCAAGGATATGCCCGGAAGTTCGTATATCTGATATTTTTTGTGCGGAGTTGTGTTTATGTTTCAGTGGTTCTCCTGCCTGAGTTATGAGTACGTGCATAATGTTTTTTTTTCACGGCAACTGCCGCGTTCATGGAGAGTGTCGAGATTCTTCTCGTTTATATATCTCGAAAAATCGGCCATGGGACTGATACCGGTACTGGTATTGATAGCGGTGCTGATATCGATACTGGTACTGGTATTGATACAGGTACCGGTACTGGTATTGATACCGGTACTGGTACTGGTATTGGTACGGGTACTGGTATTGATACTGGTACTGATATTGGCACTAGCACTGGTATTGGCACTACTGCAGTATTTACACTGGAATTGATACTGGTATGATACTGGTTCTTGGACTGGTACTCATACTGGTACTGGAGCTGGTACTGGTATGTTTGTACTAATACTGGCAACGCTGGTACTGGTACTGTAGGAACCAGCAGGACCGAGGGCGCTTGGTGTCCGGCATCATATTGCCGCTATCGCAAGCAAGCGGGATTTGACACTCCTACCTGAAACGGCCGTAGAGCACGAAATGCGTAGATACTCGCACGTGCACAAACTCAACGTAGTACTGTGGTTTGTGTTTTGCAGTTGAGCCGCGCCCAATCCAACGGATGTTTTTTCCAACGGCCATCAGTGCCTTGAAGGAAGCAGACACGACGCGAGGTCTATACTCGTAGCAGTAGCATTACTAGTAGGTTTAGTATGGTGGTGGGGGGCAGGGGGGCTTTTTATCATAGGCCAACGACCCGGGCGTTGTGAGATCAAAACGAGCCGCCAGTTGGAAGATGGATAATTGATCTTGAGGTTTGGATCTTAAGGTTTGATCTTGAGGTTTGCATCTTGAGGTTTGGTCTCGAGGTTTGGATCTTACGGTTTAATCTTGAGGTTATATGCTCTGGGCTTGAGGTTTGGTCGAGACGTTTGATGAATCTTAGGCATTGGTCCTGAGGTTTGGGTCTTAAGGGTTGGTATTGAAGTCTGATGCTATCATCTTCTTGAAGTCTGATATTTTACTCATCTTCTTGCTGTACCGTGTTATGATGTTTTGTTATTATACTCGCGCTGTTGTCGTTGTTGGTGTAGGTAGCGTCGGCCTTATATAGAGCAAAAACATATAGTACTACTTCTGCTACTGCTGTAGCGCTGCTTGTTGATTAATTGGTTAGTCGGCTGGATGTAGTGGTAATGTATTAATTGCCGGGCTGATTGGTTGGTTGATGGTCGGCTGATTGTGATGGCTGGCTGATGGATTAGCCGATTAGCTGATCAGCTGGTCGGTCGGTCGATTGGTCCGTTGGTTGACTGGTTTGTTCGAGTCGCCCTGCGTTTGCCTTGAGCTTTTTTGTGGGGGGTTTCGCTGTGATGTTGGCATGTCGGCCCCGGGCGTACGGGTCAGGGGGTGTAGTGGGGCAGACTGGGGCGGCAAAAGCGCCAATGTATGTACATCATTACCGTACGGTATACCGTCCACAGCAGAAGTGCCGGGCGAGATATCGCGCACGTTGTTGCAGTATTTTGTTTCCAAAAATGGTCGGTGACCGCTGTTTGACCTGTGACTGACCGCCCCCTACACTAAAACCAGTATTATAAGAACATAGAGACCTTGACGGGCCCTAAAACAACGGTCTCCTGCGTACCACTCTGCTGGCCGAAAATATAGTACACGTTGGGTCTTCACAGCAGAGTCTAACTGGGTGTTATATTACCGACCAGCCTGGTAGGATCTTTGGTGGAATCAATCGTGCTACGTATATACTTCGAAGTATTAATTACTGAAAAATTCGAGAGAAAAAAAAAACTCTGCTTATTCGAGAGAAACGGAGCGTGGTACATACTTCCTACTGCCGTATTAGGTGGGAGTTTTCAAAGCGGTCAACTTTTTTTTTGAAGGAAATAATGTTGTGCCTGAAGGGTGGAACGGAAAACAAATCCCCGAACGCTGCTTGACGTCATGGAAAGGTCATCACCACAGCAGAACTCTTCGGGCGCGAAACCCCGTTGCTTCTTATCAGGTTTGTTCTATCTTACGCACCGCAGCCGCTAACTGCTTGTAATGTGGGATAATAAGGGTTTCAGTAGGAAAATGGTGAAGCATCGGGAGTGGGTATTTGCAGGGTGGGTGGGTGGGTGGGTGGGTGGGTGGGATGGGACAGTTTTGAAGTTGGCAGTTTTTTTTTCGTTTGTTTTTGTTGTGTGGGGTCGGCTGGGAGTGAAGGTGCATTTTTTCATGGGCACTACTACTGTGGCAGTACTTCTACGTACTACTGCTCTGCCTAGCTGTCGTACATCCAGCACGCTGCACCTTGGTGACGCTTCCGTTTTGTTTTGTTTTGCTTCGTATTTCGGCCACGTGCATAATAATATGGCGCGTTTATGTACTTATTTTTTTTGCGCACACGTTCTGAGCAGCAAATAAACAATGCTTGCTTGCTTGCTTGCTTGCTTGCTTGCTTGCTTGCTTGCTTGCTTGCTTGCTTGCTTGCTTGTTGCTCGCTTTGCGTGGGATGGATGAGTGTGCTGGGCACGAGTGGGTGGGTGGGTGGGTGGGTCTGATGGTGATGCACGCTCATACGCACGGTGATGATGATGGTGAGTTGATGTTGATGCTATTTAGCAGCAATCGAAAGATCCAGGCAGGGGGCGGCGGGAAGCATAACAAGGTGAAAATGGTGGGCGGGTGGGTAGGCGGGTTGGGATGCACGAACTTATGTATGATGGGGTGATATGTTGATGCTATTTAAAACCAGGTAATATGGATGGATGGATGCACAGGCAGGGAGGCGGGGGTACTCAGGTCATGCATGGCCGTAGTCGTATGACAGCACTGGTAGACCCTCGCATCCCTAAAATGCCGGCACGAAGGGTAGGGCTAAGAGAAAACATATCGGTGGTGGTGGTAGTAGAAGTAGCAGTCATGGCGTGCGCAGGATCTCCGTATTCATGTGTCGTTTTGCGACGCTGCATTTTGTGGGGTTTGTTGTGGTGTATAATTATATCTTCTATTGTTTATGATGTAGATCCAAACGTCCTTCTACCGACTCTCATTCGTTTTATCTTAGACCAACACTACTGTACGAACTCCGACATCCGAAATTTATACCACGCGAATATAATAATTTTTTTTTAGCAATCGTTCGCTCTACTCTCTGAGCTAAAGTGATAATGTGGGGGATGGCAAAGGAAAACATCCAACTATAAAGGTAACAAACAAAACGGGGGTGCGATATCGGGGGGGGGGGGGAGTGATAGTGTTCCGTCTACAGAAAAAAACGCCTCCCATACAACTTGGAAACAACCCAACAGAGGGGACCCCATTCTCATCGTGGTCATGGTGAGCAACCCCAGAAGAGGCACGCCAACACATGAAACTAATGGTGGTGAGCTCGCGCGCCATCACCTAACCCAGCAGCGACTTCTCGTAGACGTACCGGGTTGATCGGCGGGTCGCGGCCAGATGCCGCCAGCGTTGTTTCTGGGTTAGCTCGGCTAGAAGTCACAGCTTTGGGCAGACGTCGTACCCTCGCTCAACACTACAACAACGAACCTACGAGTTGGTGCCCTCTGGGAAAGACTTGCAGGGGTGGAGGCCCGCGATACTGAGCCGCGGGAGACGGAGGCACGGGCACAAGAAAAATGACCCCTGTCCCACCGTATCAAAGTTGGTAACCTGGTAACACCTAGGGAACAGCAGGGCAACGATTTCCCTGCTCTACAGTATAATACATGTTTTGTTCACATTTGTACCTACCAGAGGCCAAACGGGGGTTGTCCTCCCGGCCAAAATCAGTCCTGCTCCTTCCTACACGAATGAGCCATGCCGCGGTAGGTAGAGCTTGAACTTTTTTAGGACCCGACATTTAATGACTGGCATTTTGTGACTGACATTTAGTGACTGATATTTTGGTGACTGACATTTAGTGACTGATATTTTGGTGACTGACATTTAGTAACTGACATTTAGTGACTGGCATTTGGTGACTGACATTTGGTGACTGTCATTTAGTGACTGACATTTAGTGTCTGGCATTTGATAATTGACATAACCATTCCCGCTGAGGGAGCTGTGGCTCGACGATGTGATCCCACTTTTGTTATGATCGATGCGCTGTAGGAAATTTACGAACGATTTTGCTGCTCGTACCGATTCTTGCACGAGCGAACTTTGATCGCCAGGGTGCGGGCGGGACGCGTAGCTCAAGGCGCAGGGCACCGTTGAAGTCGAAAGTTGGCCCAGCCTGCTTGTACGTGTGTCGGCGATCGATTTTCGCTGCGCGTGGTATACGCGTCAGTTTTTTTTTGGGGGGGGGAATGCAGGCTTGGAGCCTCTTTGGACCCGGGGTCAGACAGACAGACAGACAGGTTTGGAGTTTCTGATATAGAGAACCGTAGGTAAACCTAGGGAATTTTGAGTTTCCGATATAGAGAACCCTACAGTAGGTGAACCTAGGGAATACGACAAGATAATACTTTCGCTTATGGAAGTATCCAGTAAACTGGGAGATTGCTCGAATTGGACGCCGACTACATAGTATAGTCACAGCTTGATAGTATAGCTTAGGCAGATTTTACTATTTTGGGGTCTTCGGGGCGTTTGACATATAACGATATACCGACAGAAAACGGTATACCGTAACAGAAAACGGCATCTCCCTGTTGGGTTAGTTGGGCCTTGAGCTGATTTTCTACCGTCAACCGCCGCCGTAAAAACCACCGACATATATACCATTTTATGGCGATTTTGGCGGATTCCCGACACGTTTTTGTCGGATATACACGTTGGAACTTTTGCATGCAGAAGACCCCCGTAAACTGAGGAATATCTCTATACAGCGAGCGCTGTTTTTTCCCAAAAACCAACGCAAGTAATGGCGGCGCCCACTTGTATCATCATTTAGACTCGTACCTGGTACCCAATACATCTACCTCGTATATATAGACTACCGCATGCACACCCCTGTCCTGTCCCATCCCGCCCTGTCCCCTCTTTGGTTCGACCGAGTGATTCGCTCGTTCATGCCCCCCATGAGAAACCTCGCAACGAACGACGAAAAAAAACTTAACCCGCAAGCAGCACTCGACGCCCATCGTAATCTCGCTGAATATAAGAAGGGGTCAACAATTCAGAACCAGCATTGGATCAACCTTTGACGACCACCCCACCCCCCTCTCCCCCACATGAAGACAAAGCCCCTTTGTGTCTCAAAACTTCCCTCCCAGCTAGACATTAATCGATCACCTATCCTTTCCACACTGCAACTACTTTTTTGGAAAAAAAAAAACTTGGAAATAGAGTGGTATACTTTTTGCCAGCAGTACAGAAAAGGGTCACGGGCGATATACAATCTCCATTCCTTTCGACGTACGTATGATACCACCGCTGGCTATAAACAAAATCAACTTCAACTACAAGGGTGTGTTTAGTAGGATATATACTCCGGCATATACCCGGGTACCAAACCTGGTCATGTCGGTCATACCCGGGTACATACCCGGGTACATCCAGAGTGTATACTTCGAAGTACTCAACTAAACTCAGGTCATACCCGGGAAAATACCCGGGAAATCCAGGGCATATACTTCGAAGTACCCAACTAAACTCAGCATTGTACAACTGCGCAGGCAGGGCTTTCAGCGCACTCTAACGTGCGCCGACCCCAGCCCGAACCTTTTCGCAGAAAAAAGAAAGCTATACATCACAGGTAAAACAAAATAAAAAAGAAACGGGGGTCAAAGGTAAAAAAGTAAAAAAAAACGGGGGGGAAACAAAAACCACAAAAGACAGACGTGACGTCTCACCACCATCATCGTATCGTATCATACCATACCGGTACTCGTACGTACAGCAGTACGTCGGTACCATATCGCCTGAAAACACATCATACCGGTACTACGTGCATCGGTACAGTGGTATTGCCTGAAAAAAACATCACACCGGTACTACATCGGTACAATATTGCCTGAATGTTACACCCCACCCCACCCCACGCACAGTCCCAGCACCGACCAATCAACACGAACGAACGGCTTTTCAAACAAAATACAATATGGGACAGACAATCTTGGAGAAAAACTATCTCGCTGCAGCAGGGAGCTAGCTCAGCTGACTCTCCCACCGGTGTCGAAACCTTCACGTTCAAGTTTACGATGTGCCCCATATTACGGTAGAGCTCCGAGGGCGTGTTTCGTACGGTATGCACTCTGGGTACCCGGGTACCAAACCTGATGGTTTGGGTCATACTCAGGTACCCCCAAAGTATACCCTACTACTACTCAGGTGCATGTGTACCCGGGTACATACCCGAATACTCCCAGAGTACACACCCTGCTAAGCACACCCTTGGATTCTCCTCATCAAAAGTGCCAAGCCGTACTATTATAAGAGAGCATCGGCAGCCAATCACCCCTCACCCCTCACCCCTGATCCATAATGCAACCATCAGACAACAAAAACCCAAGCTGGGTGGTGCCCTCCGCACCACACGCTCTCGCTTCCCAGCCTCCATACTCTGTACCTCGCCCCCCTCCTATGCTCATACATCTACGGCCATGCATGACACGAGTGCACCCCCCCGTACACCAACAACGATAAATCGGAGTCACATACGTACCACCTTGCGAAGTCAAAATCCTTTACCGTTCCCTAACCCCTACCCCCACCACAACTACCACCACCTCGCACCACCACCAATACCAACATCATGTCCGCCAAGAGCCACGACGATGACGCCTTACCGCTAGCCTACCGCAACAAGTTCAACTGGTTTTACCGTTTCATTAAATCTGACGGTTTCATCAAATCTGACGGTTTCATCACATTTGGCGGTTTCTTCAGATCTCACGGTTTTCATATTTGTGTACAGTTTCCTTTTGTTCGACGATTTTTCATCGTGTTGTGACGTTTTCATCGGTGTTGACGGAACGTCGCCATGTAGCTGCTAGCGCCTTATGCTCGAGCGGTCTGCTATCTCTGCTCCGACATTCGCTCGCGGATCTACACGACGATTGATTGGTCTAAGCAACTGCCTACCAGGGGCTACGATGATGCTTGTTGAGCCGTGTAAACACGCACCCCATTCTCTCTTTTCACCAACACAATCCTAGACCATCCCGT
The DNA here is from genome assembly GCA_008828725.1 of Saccharina japonica. Taxonomy (NCBI): domain Eukaryota; class Phaeophyceae; order Laminariales; family Laminariaceae; genus Saccharina; species Saccharina japonica. The sequence goes on from MEHQ01002178.1 coordinate 576,453, forward strand.
AAACTCTACCATCTCCCCGCTTCATCGATTGTTATCGGTTTGTTACGGTTTCATCGACTTTAGCGGTTTTCATCGGTTTTTTTTATCCATTTTGGCGAATTCATCACTTTCTATCGATTTTGGTGGTTTCATCGATTTCTATCGATTATCGCGGTCTCATTGGTTTTGATGCTGCCGTTGCCATTAACTATCTCCACATCCGTGCCCGGGGTTTCCCCTGTACGCTCAATAGCCCGGCCGCTTTCCTCAACTCCAACATCAACCACCTCCGTGCCCAGGGGACTACCCATGTCGGTGTGGTCGGTTGTCGGGTTGGTGGTTTCAAGTGGCCCCGCAACGCCAGCAGTAGCAGCAGCACCATTAGCGGCAGCGGCATCATCAGCAGTAGCAGCAGCGCCAGCAGCAGCAGCAGCACCATCAGCAGGAGCAGCACCATCAGCAGGAGCAGCACCACCCGCAGCAGCACCACCATCAGCAGGAGCAGCACCAGCGGCAGGAGCATCAACAGCGGCAAGGACATCAGCAGCGACATTAGCAGCACCAGCAGTAGCAGCACCAACAACATCAGTACCAAAAGCACCTGCACCGCCAGCACCAACACCAGCAACACCGGTACCAGCCCCACCAACACCAACACCACCCGCACCACCGCCAATATCACCCACGCCTACTCCGGTGATAACTCCCTCCGCCCCCACCCCATCCCCCACCCCGCCCTCCACCCCCATCGTGTCCGCCTTGGCCCCCAATGACAGCCCATCGGCACTGTCATCGCCATCGCCACCCCTTACCGTAGGTGCAGGTGCAGGGACACCGTCAGCGGCAGTCGGCGACGGACTCGAGTATGGGAAAGGTGTGAGGTCGCCGCTGGACTCGCCGAACATGGAAATGTCCTGCAAGTTGGTTAGGCCGATAGTTAGTTAGTTACCAGGGTAGTTAGTTGGTTTGTTTCGTCGGCTACCGAAATTACTTACTGTAGTTGGCTACGAAGTGGGAGTACGATTCTTCATTAAAACAATATAAGAAAACAAAAAACAAAACAAAACAATTCCTGGCTGGATGTTGGGGCAACACCAGCCTCAGAAGAAGTCATGGAAACGTTACATTCGAAGCGGGGACATTCCGAGTCCTCGACAGACATCGATCGACAAAGCCAACGACTGCGTCATGGAAATCTGAACATGAGGCGCTCGTTTGGGGCTCTGACCCACCCGATAGGGTCACAGTGGTCTTCACACGACGGCCGGTGATATGTACCTTGTCGCCTCGGGACTCGGGCTGCGCCCTGAGCGCAAGTTTGTCTCATTTCCCTGAGCGCAAGTCTGTCTCGTTTTTCTTTATTTTCTTTTTCCTTGCTGTTCTTTTATTTTTTGTTGTGTTTTTTTACCCTTCCTCGTGTTCTTCATTTTTATTTTTCTTCCTTTTTCGGGTGTAAATATAATATATACCATGGGGCATGTTCCTGGTACTATTTGGTTGCAATTGGTACGGGATGGTATACCACAGCTCGTTTACGTTGCGTACGTACTGGTATTGCCAAGCGCACTATTTCGTACCAGGTACCAGGTACGCGTTTGTTTTCTCCCCATTGAGATGCACTTGATGTTTCAGCCTGTTGTGTGACCACAGCCAGAAATCCAGGGAAATGAGCTATGGATAGTGTGATAACATCGTTATCATCATCATAATCATCATCATCATCATCACCATCATCATGTGGCGGGCGCCGGCCAGGCGTCCGACAAAAAAAACGACCGGCTGCTGGTGTGTAGAAAACAGGCGACAACATTTATATCGTAGACCCCTCTTCGATAGCGAAACATAGACCCTTTTCAGGTCTGGGTAAATAACGTAAATCGTCGCGGGCGACCTCTCGCCCCATAATAGGCCGCGGATCCACACGATATCTTCCACGCCGCCGTCTAAATTCACTGGCCTTGCCCGACAAGAAGCCGGTTGGCCGCGGGTTGATTATACGTCGATTCGAAGGCCTATCGTCACGTGAGCTGCGTTTTTTCGTCATCGCGTTGACAATTTACAACGTGACGAAACAAAATTGCGACGCGTGCAGCCGCGGGAAAAAACGAATAAACATAAGAAATAAAAAACATTTTCCCTGTTTTTCCCACAGCAGCGAGCGGTACGAGAATGTCTTCAGCTATGCATCCATTCTGATCAATAGTTTTGATATTTGTTTTTGCAACGCCGTCGGCCTAACCAGCCAATTACTTCTAGAAGCAACTAGCAGCATCATATATTGCTGGTAGGTAATTTGCCATTTGGTTGCGTAGTCTAATTGGTCAGTTTTTTTGTTCGGGCTGCGGCACAAGGTGAGGCAACGGAGAGAGACCAGGACGCTTTCGGGCCTATAGACACAGCAAGCCAATACCCTAAAACCTGCCTGCACCTTTTCGGTAGGTACTGTATGTGATATGGCTTACGTCTAAAGCTACGCACACGTTTTCTGTAGGTATGTGGGTGTGGCTTACATATCTTAACCCCTTCAAGACGGACCCCTTTTAAGGGCTATGAGGGATACAACGGATACAACGGATATAACGGATACAAGGGATATAACGGACATAAGGGATATAAGGGATACAACGGATACAACGGATACAAGGGACATACGGGATACAAGGGATATAATGGATACCAGGGATATAACGGATACAAGGGATATAAGGGGCATGCGGGATATAAGGGATATAAGGGATAGAAGGGATATCGACCGTCTACAAGCAGCAGTAGAGTAGTACGGGTAGGATAATATTGAAATGTTGCGCCCGTGCCGTATGACTCGACTCCTTGCACTGCAACCATTGCATCAACCATTGTGTCTCGGACACCAACCGTTGTATCAACCATTGCATCCCTCAATGACGCAGTAGTGCCCGTTACCATTACGGGAGACCATACGAAATACCACTAAATACCACTAAATACCACTAAATACGACTAAATAGGACCTACGTTGCAAACAAAAACCTATATAGTTCCCTACTTTTACTACGAAACAATACTTGGTCCTATTTACTAGCAGTAGTGTTAGTAGTGTTTACTATGGTCCTCCGTAATAGTGCTGCCGTAATCGTCATTTTTTATCGTCAATGCTCCCCTCTCAAGTCCCGAGAGGGTTGATAGGCCGATGGTGTGATGGGGTGACTTACATCCAGGCCGATGATGTGGTCGTTATCGAGAAGACTGGCTAGATGGTACCCCAGGCTGTCGATTTTCGTCAAAGCTTCCCCCTCACGGTGCCCCATTTGGCCAAGCTCGCTCACCACCTTCAGTCGTGGCGGTACCAGCACGGAAGCACATCATCACATAGTCACATCATCACATCATCACATCTTCATGATCACGATCATAGCCGTAATCATCATCAGCATTATCAACAACATAACCATCACCAGCATCATCATCAACAACAACATAGTCATCATCATCATCATCAACATCGTCATCAACATCATCATCAGCATCACAAAAAATAAGCCTCATCAGCATCACCATTATATGGCACCCCCCCCCCATCGCCCTTATAGAGCCGGTAGTTTCACATGCGTGGCCCCCTCCCCCAAGAGTCAGACAATACCATGCAGTGTAAACTAAAAACACGCGTGATCAAAGCATCGCACGCAGCTTGCTTGCAAAGATGAGTTTCCTCGAACCCTCGATCTCACAGCCGATTTTTTTTTTTTTTAAATTAAGAAATAGCCCCACCTCACGGCGTTTCGAGCTTGTGGTGCAAGCAATATCTGCCTGGTCGGAGAAAACCCGACATGCTCCGTCCCGGCATTGCAGGGACGCGAGGGTTTATGGTCATACGACTACGGCCATGCATGACATGAGTACTCCACCCCTCCCCAGTCCGCCTCACAGGCGGTTATTAGCAGGATGCAGCCCACCCTCCATGCGACTCGCCCAATACCTCACGGCGCTTCGCGCTTGGTGCAAGCAATGTCTGCCTGGTCGGTGAAAACCCGACGTGCTCCGTCCCGACATTGTAGGGATGCGAGGGTCTATGGTCATACGACTACGGCCGTGCACGACATGAGTACACCCCCCCCCCCCCCGTGAGTTTCGTCATTATCGCTTCAAGTTTTCGGCTGGAAGCGCAGCCTCGCTAACGGGTTTGAAGACCAAATGATTTGGGCCCGCCGAGACGTGTACTCGCGTGCGCTGCGCGTGTGTTGTTGCTGCTGCTGCTGCTGCAAGTTTGCCCCGCCAAAACCTCCGGGAACATCCATGTGTTGGTGGTTCCCCACAACCCCATCGACATTGTTAACGCCTCCAGCTGTTGCTCCAGCCCGCCCCCCCGCCGCCGCCGCCGTCGCCGCCGCTGCTGCTGCTGTTGCTGTTGATGCTGCTGCTGCTGACGCTGACGACGTTGTTTGCCCCCCCTGGCTCGCCCCTCTAGTCGCTGCAAATAGGTCGGCCAGCGCCAACGGGGCGTCAGGCGAAAAGCTCGCCAACCTGTTCACGCAGACGGCCTCTGACTCCCCACCCCCACCCCACCCCATCCACTCCCACCACTCCCTCCATCACCGCCGCCACCCCCACTACTCCACCACCTCCACACCCTCCCACCACCACCACCACCGACCGACCCATTTCCCGCCCCCCCACCACTACCGCCTTCCATAGCTGGCGGTGGTGCTCTCTTTTGTCGCTTGGTTGGTCGGTCGGGACTGTCAGTATTACCCAATGAAAAGCCGAAGCCAGCACCGACGTCTACGTCACTGGAGGGGATGGTTCCTCCTCCTCCCCCCCCCCCCGTCCCGCCTCCTCCTCCTGCCCCTGCCCCTCCAGTTCCCGCCCCAGGAGATGAATCGCTCGGGGATCCGATAGCGACCAACGGGTCCGGGTCTCTGAGAAAAAAACAAACAAACAAACGAAAACAAACATTAGGATGTTTTCGTATTTTCTCTTTCTTGGGTATCTTCTTGCCCTTGTACCTGGAAATCACGTGTACGTACATACATGTATTCTTAGGACCTATCTTTCAGACACATTTGAAACTCCAAATAGGGGCAGTATTTATGGATCTAAACAAAAAAAAGCACATATCGAGTTTTAGGCGATGTCACCGGAACAGAACAGAAGAGAAGGCAAACGTGTATATACGTGGGAGGGAGCCAAGAAAAGCCAGGGATCGAAAAGTTAATTATTTATTTTCTGAATTCGGGGAGACGAAATCAACTACCATTTTGTTTTTGCAAATTTACATAACTACAAAATGTACACTATCAACACTACACAACCACAACTACGCCTACAAACAACCACACCACACAATACACAGTACAACTACAGGAGGCGTGCGTTGACCAGGGGGGGGGGGGGGGGCAGGCAACGGGCTCGGCCGGGTCTCTGACAAACAATAAAAAACCCAAGAAAACACGGAAAAGAGGTACCAGGTATAAAGTAGTATGGCGCGGGCGGTCGTTGGCAAAGGGGGCAGTAGGGGTGGTGGCATGGGGAGAGAAGGAGGGGCACGCAACAGGTCCGGATCTCCTAAGAAAAAAGACAAAAAAGACAAAAAAAGACAATTTGAAATTGCTTGTAGGAGTTTTGTAGTGTGAGGAAGGCGGCCGTTGTTAGGAGGGAGGAGGGGCAGGCAACGGGTCGGGTTCTCCGAGAATTAACAAAAAAGTAAAGCAACAAAAAATGGGAATCATGTTTATATGCGTTATGTACCTGAGAGACCGAAGCCACTCGTAGGACGACTGCGACCCTGTCCTGGTTCTTGTCAAAGCTCCCCCGCCAGCAATGACGCCATTGCCAATCCCGGACACCCCTGCGTTAGACCAATCAAATGTCAGGTCAATCACATGTTAGACCAATCAACCGCGTGCGACGTTCGTTAAAATAAGAGGCCCATTACGCCATCGCCATCGCCATGATTATGACCAATACACATCGGACAAATCACTATCGAAACAGATCACGATCATCAACACAACACGATCCAGGTAGATCATGTACTTGTCGTTATGACATGCTGTGCAATAGCTGTGTCGTACAGATCATACAGACCCCACGCAAGAGTTGTCTCGTACAGATCATACACACCTCATCCGGAAAAACATGTACGCAAGAGCTGTGTCGTACAGGTCATACATATCATACAGACCCCACCCACGTGCAAGAGCTGTGTGATACAGATCATACAGATCCCACCCACGTGCAAGAGCTTTGTCATACATATATTACATATCCCACCCGTGTGCAAGAGCTGTGTCATACAGATCATACAGACCCCACCCACGTGCAAGAGCTGTGTCCTACAAATCATACAGATCCCACCCGTGTGCAAGAGCTGTGTCATACAGATCATACAGATCCCACCCACGTGCAAGAGCCGTGTCAAAACAGGTATCACCCTGTACACATGATCTACAGTAAATCGGGCAACCGCATAAAGCAGGGATCCGTCTAACCCACGAATGGAGTGTTTGATCTGATCTGTTTGATCTGATCTGTTTGATCTGTTTGATCTGTTCGATGTGAGGATCCTTATCCTTACTATCACTGGCAATAACATGGCCTAGAGATTAGGGCCGGCCCTCCACCCCAATGGCAGAGGGACTATCATTTGAAACTAACAGATCAAAGGGTTATCGTGCAGTATATGTATACTGTGCTCTACTCTACATCGCTCTGCGAGTTGCAAGAGGTGTGATATACCACACCAAAGGCTAGGTAAAACTAACAGATCAAAGGGTTATCGTGCGGTATATGTATAGGGTCCTCTGCATCGCTCTGCGAGTAGCACGAGGTGTGATATGGCGCACTAAAGGCTAGGTAAAACCCTTTCAAGAATCGGTCCACATCCTACCTAGCTATAATACATTATAATTATCGTTACTACGCGTATATAGCTACCAGGTATTCGTAATCGTGACTCTGTAGTTAGAAGTCCGACTGCAACACTTAAGTGTCCGGGCAGAGCCTATGGAATGAGACGTAACGAACCACCCACCTCCTTCGTTTTGAAGGGTTCGCGGTTTTGTTGAACGGGTTCGCTTCGACGGTCACGTATTCGACGGTTTCGTTTCGACGGTTTCGTTTCGACGGTTTCGTTTCGACGATTTCGTTTCGACGGTTTCGATTCGACGGTTTCTTTCCGACGGTTTCGATTCGACGGTTTCGTTTCGATGGTTTCGTATTCGACGGTTTCGTTTCGACGGTTTCGTTTCGACGGCTACGAGCTGATTCAACTCGAACGACTCATTTTTTGTCAGCCACGAATGCTCGCTCGCAATATCTACTCGAATGTCACATAGTTGGTACCTTGGTACTATACTGACCACCATGAACAGTGGAAGAGGGTGACATAGCCGCATTTTTCAGTTGAGGTCCTAGGACTGGCGCTAGTGCCCATAATGTGTCCTGGCCGACCACGGGCCGTGAAAAAAGGGCCAGAAAAAGTCATGCGTTTTCGTAGGGAAGAACGTTTTTTTTACATTTGTTTCTGAGCGAGCCGTTTCCAGGTACTTGAAGGCATGTCTATATTATTTTCGCGCAAATACTAGGAGATTTGACTGCGAAGGGCCAGCGTCAAGTCATTCATAACGTCCAAAGCTGATCCTATACTGAAACTAAGCAATTACCAGGCACCTGCAAATACGCGTGTTTTCCGCACATAAGCCCAAATGGAATGGTCACGCCGGTTTTTAGAGGTGGGTCTTGAAAATTTGCACACGTGTTCTTCGAGCCCTTGTCGAGGCCTTGATGAACGATGTGGGTGTGCGTTTTTTTTCGTCGGGAATTTGGGGTTTCTTAAGGCCCAAAACCCAACCCCCCCCCCCCCCGAAAAAAAAAAAGCCGTCCGTAACGGCGTGAACTCCCTTCCGACTCTAAAGTTTTTTGGGTCGTTCATCTTGAACCAGCCTGGTACGTATTCGATGGTTTCATTTCGCGTTCGACAGTTTCGTTGTGGACGGTCACGTTTTCGACGGTTTTGCTCTGACGGTTACGTTTATGACGGTTTCATTCCCACGGTTTGGATTTTTGGTCATTAAGGTGTTGAGGGTTTCAATATGGGCGGTTGTGTTTTTACGGTTTCATTTCGACCGTTCGCTTTTTGAGGGTTTTGGTCTGTGACGGTTACGTTCTTGACGTTTATGTTTTCGACAGTTTCATTTCGACCCATTCGTTTCAGTAGTTTCGTGATTGACGGTTTCATTTCGACAGTCTTCTTATAATGGAGAGTAATTTTTCATGATTAATTTCGACGGGTTCGTTTAATTACTTTCGTTTTTGACGGTTATATTTCAATTGGCTCGTTTCAATAGTTTCGTCTTTGACGGTTTCGTTTTTGACGGTTACGTTTTCGACAGTTTCATTTGGACGGGTTCGTTCCAATAGTTTTTTGTCTGACGGTTTCGTTTGTGACGGTGACGTTTTCGACATTTCATTTGGACGGGTTCGTACGTTGGCACCAATATCTGTTTGACGGTTACGTTTTTGACGGCTTCACTTCGAGGGGTTCGTTTCAAAAATTCCGTTTTTTACAGTGTCGTGTTGGACGGTTACGTTCTCGGCGATTTTTCTTTGATGGTTGCGGTTGACGGTTTTTCTATGATAAATGCAAGGTTATGTTTCTGACGGTTTCAATGCGACGTGTTCGTTTCTTTGGTCTCGCTTTGTTGGTTTGACGTGTGACGGTTATGTGTCTTACCTTGGGAGGGAGAACGCGTAAGCCCTTCGCCAGAACCAGCGGCCCCTGAGCCTATCCCTCCAGCCCACGGATTGTCCATGTCCAGCAGCTGCCAGCGGTACCATAATACCATCGAGCGATACCATACCATACGAGCAACGTCATAGCATAAGAGCAACGCCATAACAAAAGAGCAAAAGAGCAGTGTCACAGCATAGCGCCGTCACTATTCGAAATGCCACAAAGCGACTCCATATCATACAGATAACACGATTGTCACAACAACTACAGACTGCGGTAACAACAAAAGCTCTTCACCAGTAATAGGTTGCAGCGAAGGCAGCGGCAAATCTTACTACCTACTACTAAGGGTGCAGCGAAGGTCATAAAAACAGTTTTCGTCTATTAACCCCTTAAGAACTGGTCCCACGTTTTTGAGGACAAAGTACTTGGAATTAGCACGAGTGGGATAAATTTTTCAGTTCTGAATGGGTTAATAGCTTGCAGCGAATGCCACCACAAAAGGTTTTAGCAGGAGCAATTCATAGAATGCAGCCGCGGCTACAACGACAGCTAATGCCAGGTACCGGGTACCAGGTCTCTACTAATAGGTTGCAGCGAAGGTCACAAGAACAGCTACCACCTATTAATAGGTTGCAGCGAAGATCACAGCAAAATCCATTGACTACTAATAGGTTGCAGTGAAGGCCACAGCAGCTTCTACTACCTATTAATATGTTGCAGCGAAGGTCACGCATACATAATCCAATATTAATCAATCATAGGTACGTAGCAGCGAACACCAGCTATTGTCAACTATCAATAGGTTGCAGCGAAGGCCACACAGAGAGATTCCAGCAATAACTACTGTTACGGAGGGCGATAGTGAACACCAGTAAATAGGACCAAAATTGTTTAGTAAAAATAGGTAAATATATAGGTTTTTGTGTACATCATAGGTCCTATTTACTGTGGTTTTTGTGTACACCATAGATTGGAGCGAACAACAGCTATTACTAAGTATCAGCAGGTTGCAGCGACGGGCACAATACACGCAACACGTGACACTTACGTTGAGCCTTGTTGACATGTTCCCTCCGCCAAGAGCAGCCAGCTGCTGCAGCGCTCTGTCCAAGGCTGTTCCGGCAGCTGCGCCATCAGCGCCTCCTTCAGTGTCCACACAACAACAACAGCAGCAGCAGCAGCAGCAGCAGCAGCAGCAGCAGCAGTAGCTCATCGCACACATCACAATACATGAACATGGATGGACTTCACTTCCTCTTGGTTGAGGTGTACGATGTGCCACTAACAGCAGTTGTCATGTATATCGTACTGCCTTGTACCTTGTATTTTGTGTACTATTATTTTTCCCTGAGGGATTCTTCCACTCCAGAGTTTTTTTTTTTTTTTTTAGCAGCCAGCTGCTGCAGCGCTCTGTCCAAGGCTGTTCCGGCAGCTGCGCCATCAGCGCCTCCTTCAGTATCCACACAACAGCAGTAGCAGCAGCAGTCCGTCGTACACACCACAATACATCAACATGGATGGACTTCACTTTCTCTTGGTTGGGGTGTACGATGTGCCACTAACAGTAGTTATCATGTATATCGTACTGCCGTTGTACCTTGTACTTTGTGTATTTCGTGTATTATTTTTCCCTGAGATATTCTTCCACTCCAGAGTTTTTTTTTGTTTTTTTTTAGCCTGCCTGTCCTGTGACCACAGACTACATTTTCAACAACAACAACACATCATACACATCATCCACAGCACCATACATCACAATACACCATACCAGGTAACGTACCAGTATACTCTGTATTACGCTGTGTACCAGTATATATGCTGTACAGCAGTATAAATGCTGTACAGCAGTATATACGCTGTGTACCAGTATACTATTGTATGCACCAGTACGCTGTGTACAGTATGCTCGTACCAGTGTGCGGTGCACCAGTATGAGTACGCCATGTACCAGTATGCGGCGTGCCAGTGTGCTGTGTTGTACCAGTATGAGTACGCTATGTATATACCAGCATGCGGCGTGCCAGTGTGCTGTGTACTCCAGCATTGATATTAATAGTATGCTGTGTAACAGGGACAATCAGAATGGTGTTGAATCAAGCTACTGCTGCTTGTAGCGTGAAGTTACGAGCACCTATTCTTCGCCGTTCCCGCTGCACGTCGCCGCCGCCACCCTCCGAGTTCATGAGCTCCGTGCTCGTGCTGGCCCCATCCGCAGTGACGGCGTTACTACCTCTAGCTCCCGACACGTACACGTCGTACCTGATAACGGGAGGGGCGGAGAGGAATGTCACAATTAGAGATGGGGCACCCGATAACAAAAAACCGGTTAAACCGGTTTTTGGAAACCCAGCAGGCGTTTGCAATTAGTCGGCTTTCATCCTAAAAACCGGTTTTTATTCTGTTTAATTCTTGTCTGTTTCAGGGCACCCACGACTACACTATGTTTGCATAAACAGCGTGCACACAAACATGGCAGCGCAAAAGTAGGGCAAGCAAGGTAACCAAGATAACCAGATACATATGTATAATACGCACTTGGGAGTACACAACAAGGTGCAAATCGAGGGATAAAAATCGAAAAATCACGCGTGGTTTCCAGTGTTTTCGAGGCTTTAGTATCTGCCAAACAAAAACCGGTTAAACCGGTTTTTTGTACCAGGTATTTGATAAAAACGCCTCCTATTGCGGTTTTCGGTTTTTCGGATATGCCATCCGGCGCCCACCTCTAGCCACTACGAGCCACAATACTGTACAAAACGTGTATTTGTAACTGTCAACCATCGTTAACTGGTGTGTGCGCTGGTGGCCGCCAAAAATAAACGAAACGAAAGGTTTTCAGGGATTTTCGGGTGGACGGCACAGATCTCCGGCTTCGTTTTACTTAAAAATTACTTTTTTCTTGTTAATTTTATTTTTCCCATTCGTACTTATCTATTCGCCGTTCTTGCTCCTACTGACGTATACCAGTTTGATCTACAGCAGTGTCCCATGTTGGCGGGTGGGAGCCGTAGAACCTGCATGCTTTTTATATGGATGACGTGTGTTTCCTGGGTCGGATCTGTACTACGAGTATACCGATCCTGCACAGTATATCATAACGCAGGTTAGGAGCTAGATCATCTAGATCATATATCTGTAGATGATCTATCTGATCTGTAGATGATATATCTGTAGATGATCTATCTGATATGTAGATGATATATCTGTAGGTGATCTATCTGATCTGTAGATGATCTATCTGATCCGTAGATGATCTATCTGATCTGTATATGATATATCTGTAGGTGATCCATCTGATCTGTAGATGATATATCTGTTCAACGTGTGTAGACATCCATAAGCGCGAGTTCGCAGCGAGAGTTACCCTATATCGCGGCGTCTTTTTCACACGCCGAAAGGGAGATTCCTAGAAGACTCCTATTAATAGAAAAATCTGCATCTTGTTTTGGAGGACCAAGCTTAACTCCATACGTGAGACCGCCCTACACTATAATTTTAATAAAAACAAATGTTTCGTGTGAAATAAGATCTTACGCTCAAAAACGGAGCCACCTTTTAAAATTGTACTACGAGGCTTGAAAAATGAGTATCAACCACTCAATTGGTCCCACTCACAGCTGGCCCAGAACAATTGTATGCACGGGAACAGAACGTGAATCTTTCGCAGGCCTTGTGACTCCTCCCGTAATTGGAGTATAAAGGACTGCCTTGTACACACAGAAAATCCCTCCATCTTCGAGGCTCGAGCCGGTTGTCAAAGCTCACACTAACGATAATAACCCCCTCCCGAATCCGTCAAAGTTGCACCTCTCACATACAGAGGCGTTTTACGCTCGGGGTTGGTCTCGATTAATTCGTGTTTTGCATGCAACTTCTTAGCTCTCAAAGACTTGGGACTCGAGAGCAGGAATGTTTTATGAGTGATCAACGTTGAAGCTCATGCCAACCATTATCAACCATTGGCAAATCACAATTAACCATTATTTCTGACACCAGTAGGTCTTTGTTTTTGTCGTGTGGAAACCACTTTGGAAGCCCATTCAACGTCTACAACAACATCATGGACGGCAGCACCTTTTACGCCATCTACACACGTGAGGGTTTCCTACCATTGGAAGTAAGCTTGTGTATTTGTTTGCCTTTACTCCCAATTTATGAAAGTGCTGTCTTGAGTGCTGTCGAAGTGCACCAGTAGTCAATAATCAAGCAACAATAATCAGGTTCGTCCGTTTCTCACATGCAGTATAGAATCTTCTGCATCTTGTTCTGAAGGACCAGCTGCTGGCTGGAGTGCTCCGCCACCTGGCCCTTGAGCATCTGGTTCTCGCTCTGGAGCTCCTTGTTGTCCTTCTTCAGCCCCACCACGCTGGATCACGACAAAAAAAACCCCAGCAAAAACAACAGGAATGGCACAAACAAGACGGGGGAAAAAAAACACCAAATTGCTTTATTAACCCCTTTGGGACCCCTTATTAGGGATAAAAGGGATACAAGGGACCCTTTATAAGGGACATAAGGGATATAAGGGATATAAGGGATGTAAGGCTTTTTTTTTTTTTTTTTGTCCATCCCATTTATTATCTTCGCCCTTCCTCTCTCTCTTTCCTGGTCGCAACTCAGATCCGGGGTCACAAAGTAGGCTCTTCTCCCTCCCCCCCCACTACGGTTCTTGCCTTGCATTTTTATCGCGAGAAGGTTTCAGCACTTTCTTCCCTCGTCGACTTGCGTCGGATCCCGCTATATGAGGGATGTATGAGGGATATACGGGATATCGACCAAACCAGTGATAGCTTTCGTGTCATCAACCGCCTACGAGCAGCGCGAGCGCCTATTTCTAGCAGTACAGCAGTACGGGTATCATAGGATTATGATACCATGATGCGCCCGTGCCGTATGATAGGACTCCTTGCATCGCAACCATTGTAACTCAGACAGCAACCATTGTATTATATCATCCGCCAATCACGCAGTAGTGGCCGTTACTACTACCGCTGTACATAACCGTAACTTTTCATCGTCAATGTTCCCGTCTCAAGTCCCAGGGGGGTTAGTGATAATAATTACAAGGTTCCCCTCCGGGACGTGCCTAGGGGAGTGGCGCAAGGACAAATCGAAAATCTACTATTAATACAAAAACATGCGATATTGTATCATACGCATAGTATCATATTGCATACTGGTAGTACATACGTACGACGTTATGAAATATCTGCGTAGTACTATACATAAAATCAGACGTTTAAAAAACTGTACCTGCATTTTTGAGGATAAAACATACTCGGAAATATGATGGAACCATTAATATTGACTCGACCGTTAGAGATTTGTTAAGGATCCCGCCAAAAATTGTATTATATTAAAATTTGTCAATATGTTATTGTTGTGGCGCTCAAGGTCAGGATACCGCACACGCACGCACGCGTGACATATGGGACACAGCAGTTCTCGTACAACAGTAGTGGTGGGATAGTATTTGCAGAAGAAGTAGAAAAGGATGCACCGAAGAAGGGGCTGAAACTCTCGACCAAACCTGCCTACGTAAAAAAATCCACTTGGTTGTTGTGTGCTGTCTGTCTTATATATGTGGGGTCTGGGTTATATTATACGCACAAATAATACAAAAACAAAACAAAACCAAAAAATGCATCGCTATGAGGATCGAACTCAAGCCTTCACATTCAAAATCGGACATGGTGACCATTTGACTATATGACCAAAAATGATTTGCCCAAATACCGGTACAGTATTATTTGTCGCGACTCGCGCCAGGCGCACGACACATACATCATGCAAGCACAGGCAGGCAGCAGACAGCAGCGCACAAGAGAGAGAGAGGTGTGGTGTGATTGCTGATGACGGATGTGCAAGCCCCCGATGAAGTAACCACTAACAGCTACAGCAGTACCCGGCGAACCTGCCACAGGAACGCCTGCTGCTGCTTGTGCTTCTAGGCGGGGCTGTGACCTCGTTTGTGTTCGTTGCGTGTTGTCTGATGTCTCGTAGATTTCTGGGGTGAGCTTCAGTATACTCCAAGATCCTACTCGTATGATATTGGATTAAAGAGGCCATTACATTTCCGGCTAGCGTGAGCGTGAGTCAGTCGCACACATCAGGACAACTGAAAGAGGTAGATGGTGGATTACGGGGCAGGCTCCGATAGACACAGCTAAGCCACAGCAGTACAGCGCAGGTGGGTGTATCACCCACGCACGGTGTTACCTGCTGCTGGTGCCTATGCAGAGTAGTAACGTTGTGCTCTCTGCATGTTCTGTTTTTACCTGTCTGTGGTATACCGATATGTCTGCGCGCTCCTGTGTGTGCGCATGATGACCAGCTCGTGATATCAGGGCAAACAACAGGACATTACGTATTATTTACTGGCACGTACGTACGAAACACGGCCTCATGCAGAAAGCCCGGGAAATCGGCTTATCCACTCCCGCGGGAAAAAAAACTTCGAGCGCCCGCCCCGCGAGCCACAGAGCTCGGATCGAGCCCAAACCTCGACCAATGTGTCCGGCCGGGCTTGCTGTGTCGGGGTACTTAGCGTTTTGCCGAAAAGTGCTCGTACGAAGAGAAAAGTTGCGAAAAGTGCGAAAATTTCACAAACATAACTATACATATAATGATAATATGGTGTTAATAATTTGGGAGATGCGGATTTCAGGCTGAGTGTTTTTCTTTAATTTCAGAATTTCCAGCTATGACAAGCACTTGTGCTATATGTATGTAAGCGAGGAACACGATTCTGAATCCTAACAGTATGATACCAGATACCAGTATCTAATAGACTTTTAAGAGCCTCTGCTCAACGTTCACATCACAGAAAGACAATAAACCCGCGAGCCTTAGCCACTACTGTCGCGTAATGTGCTTGTATGCCATTGGCCGAGCGCAGCGCAATGAAGGCCATGGACGCTCGTTCTCTTGTTGCGTGCTGTGATCACACCCCCACTCGCACCCAATAATAATGAATACTGCGAATAATCCCACACTAATTCCAAGTTGCTTGTCTCTCAAAAAGTGTGCGCAGGTCTAAAAAACTCACACCTCAAACCGATAATCTACAGATAGATCATACAGATAGATCATACAGATAGATCATATAGATCGTTCCCACATAATGATCTACATATTTTAGGGCATCAAGCGTGTATTCCTCATCTGTATGATCTGTATGATCTAGCCCATGTTTCCTGGGTTGGATCTGTACTATACAGATCCTGCACCACATCTCATAACAGCAGGTGAGAACTACATGATCTACAGTAGATCATGATCTGTCCTACGTAGGTGTGGAAAGTTAAGAGAAAACTATGATTACGGGGGGCCATAGTAAACACTAGTAACACTAGTAAACACTAGTAACACTAGTAAACACTAGTAACACTAGTAAATAGGACCTACGGTACACAACAAAAACCAATGTATTTCCCTATTTTTACTACCAATATTTGGTCCTATTTACTATGGCCCCCCGTAACATACGGGTATAATACAAGGCGCTTAGCTCTGCGGGCGGCTTCCACCGCCCGTTACGCTAGCTCAAGAGGAAGAAACTTAAATGCGAGTGAAGCGTGACAGAGAGAGGTCCACGGCTGTATCTCATAGATGCAAACTGGCGACTTGCAAATGCCAAGAGCTCCTACGACCTACGAATACCAAAACAAATATATTTGCAGGTTGGGCAGATTTCCATGTCTTCGTTCGTTTTGACGCAGCGAGCTGTACGGGTATATCGAGCTGGTCCAGCCATGACACATATATTCATTCGTCTCTAGTGGACACACCTGGAGCCTTACGCAGCTTTTCGTATGACAATGTACGCGCGTCTCACGCCGCGCGTAGATGCTCGACGACATGCCGGCTCTCGTCAACGTTGTCTGCTGGCTTGTGTTGTTTCGCTCTGATCGGCACGTGCTTGCTTCGCTGCTTTGTGCAGGGCTAATGGGCTGTGCTGTGGTATGCTTGCGGTGGATGCTCGACGACAATACGCTCGTACGTACAAAACAAACCAGCAACAAACAGACCGTGAAAAGGGGGAAAGGCTCGCCGGCAAGTAAAGGAAGGATGAGATCCAAATAGGCATAACATAACTCGAGGATCGATTCTCAACAAATGATGTTTTCGTCAGCAATGCCGGGTTGACAAGAGCTATGGGCCGTGAGGTGGGAGAATATACCGAGCGAGACATATGAGGGTCGGGTTATCTTATTTTATAGTATGTAAAGTGTATATATATACCAGGTATGCCGATTTCCTTTCGCTGATCGTTACCGGGTATTAATCAAATGGGGCACATACATATCTGTATCATGAATGAGGATCTGATGTGTCTGGAGCGTGCCACAACGTCACCAACTCCTCGCTCCACCAACGCCAGCTCAACTAACCCGGAGAACTCACGTGCTCTCCATCTCCTCCTTCCACTTCCGTAATCTGACCAGCTCGTCCAGAACGCTGTCCGCCTCCTTCACGATGCCTCCCGCGACTCTCGCCTTCTCGGAGGTTCCTCCCCTCCCCTCCCCTCTACCGGTGGCATCGCCTCCTTTGCCATCCAACTCCGGCCTCCCTCCTGAGAGGAGCACGCACGGTAAGCGGTAATTTGCGTTCGAGGCATATATATACGTAGCAGCAGCTTTGTTCTGCTATTGCAGCAGGAGCGACGGGTTACCTTGAAACACGAAAAAGTTGTGGTCTCGATATAGTGCCTATAGTGCCAGTAGGCGCCAGCCACCAATACCGGCGCTATATCGGCAACCGGCACTACCCC
This sequence comes from Saccharina japonica, assembly GCA_008828725.1. Classification (NCBI taxonomy): domain Eukaryota; class Phaeophyceae; order Laminariales; family Laminariaceae; genus Saccharina; species Saccharina japonica. The sequence goes on from MEHQ01002178.1 coordinate 593,918, forward strand.
GCACACTGCCACACAGGTGAATCCTATCTGTGCCAAGCGGTTCCACAGGCACCATAGTGGGCAAACCGGCACTACCCAACCGGCACTATGGAGGAACCACTACTACTGCTGCATTTCCATTGTACCTCGTGTCTGCAAGTGTGGTGAGAATAGGCAATTTTTTTACCAATCTGCTCTTACGGTGGACCATAATAAATAGGACCTGCGGTTTAGACAAAAACCTAGATGTTTACCAATTTTTACTCACAATATTTGGTCCTATTATATAATATTTACTATGGTCCTCCGTAATAATAGAGGACAAAAAAAAAGAGAAAAACAAGTTACGTTTGCGCCAAATAGGGGGGGGGGATGCGGACGGTTAATGAAGGCCACGGTTTGTTAGGCTTTTTGACCCAATCAACCAATGAAACCGGGATTTTCAGCGAGTTAGGCAAATTTCGCATAATGTACGCCACAAATATGGCCCTTTTCTGCTGCGAATTCACCTCAAATTCGCATAATAGGTGACACTCCGTAAAACCTATCGAAATCATATGGGAGAAAACACAAAAAAAGACGGCATTTGAAGCCAAGTAATTGCGAGCTTAGCGGGTCAAGCAAGGCCTCTACCAAAGGATAGAGAGGGAGTGGGGCCCGAAAAAAAACAGTTTCTTCAACTACGCCTTTTGAATTAATGAGGATTGTGCCATTTCTCAGTGTATACCTGGAATGTAACTGCCCAATTCAGAGCAAAATATATTCACATTTGCAGGGAGGGGGGAGGGAGGCGTGTGGAAGGGAAGGGAGGGGGGGGGGGGGGAGGGAGAAGGGGGGGGGGGTAGGGAGAGGGAGGATGTAGGGAGTGAAGGGGGGGGGGGTGTACTCGATATTCATGCATGGCCTTAGCAGTAGTGGACAAACACTGTTAGTGGATCTTCCTAAGGTAGCTAATTAGGCACTCTGATTGGCCAAGCAAGCACTGACCACTGGCATAGGGTTAGGGTTAGGGTTCGATCTGAGGGTCAACATACTACTACCAAGACAAAACCCCCATTTTAAAGATCCACTATCACCCTTTGTCCACCCCTCTGCCCTAGTCATTTGACCATGGGAGTAAGGGGGGGGAGAATCATAGTAGAACAAAGGGCTGCTCTTAATGACCGGGTGCAGGGGCACATACAGATGACACACAGATGCGCATACAGATGCATACGCGGATGCACATATTGTACAGTACAGAGACATACCAGGTATACATATCTACGCAGGTGTAAATACTGGTATGTATGATGTCGCAGGCCATCAGACGGGTGCACTATTAATACATGGTATATAGTCAAAACAAGTAGACCGCGGGAGACTACAGAAGAATGCAGCAGTAGAATACCGAGGAAATCAGTAGTAGACTACCGTATACCGTATAGTATGCTGCGTACAGCAGTAGACTTCGCAGAGTAGAATGCAGCAGTAGAATATGCCTGATACAGAAGTAGACTATAGTACCAGTATGCTACAGCAGTAGACTACTGCTGTAGAATGCAGCACTAATATATACCGGTACAGCAGTAGATGACAGCATGCTACGGCAGTAGACAATATGGAGCAGGGCGTTGTACCAATACCACTAACAAAGGCAAGAACTCACGAGCCCCCCCCCCCGCGGTTGAGGCAGCAGTTCCCGGACTCTGCTTCCTCTTGATCAGGTGCAGCATGTGGCCGTTGCCCTGGGCAGTGCACAAGTCAGGCAGGCAGGCAGGCAGGCAGGCAGGCAGGCAGGCAGGGGAGAGAAGAAACCAGGTGAGTCAATCGTGTGGAACTATCGCGCCACGCTGCTAGCGTCTACCGGCATATCTTACTGCTGTGCCGTACAGTAGGCTATGGGATAGCGTACAGCACAGTAGACTACTGGATACCGTACCGTACAACAGTAGGATGTGGGATACCGTATAGCACAGTTTATATGGGGTACCGTACCGCGATAGGTTATGGGATACCGTACCCATACATTGGGCTACGGGACACCGTACCGCACAGTCAGTTTGGCATACCGTGCTTCACAGGAGTGGTTATAGGATACAGCATGTTATGGCTACGCAAGCCTATGGGGCATAACACACCGTATACCAGGCTATGGGATACCGCACCTCGTAGTTGCCCATGGGGACCGTACAGTAGACTATACATGGGACATTCCCGCTTAGCGTCTATGGTATATACATTTTAAATAATAGCACTATAAATACGGGTGTACATACTGTCATACATATGGTATGTTTAACCTGGTACCAGGTATCATTAATACATGGCTACTATTAATATGAAAAACTTGACGAACATCGACGAGCGGTGCTAACAATGCTAAACCCTCTGCGCCATAAAACTGAAGGCATGTCTACACTGGGGGGGGGAACGGAAGACACCTGCGACCACGGCTTGTCCAGAGAGCTGGAAAGTAAAAGGGATGCTTGAAAAACATGAAAAAATTGAAAAACCAATATACGTACATACTACTGTAATACACACGTTATGTTATACCAGGTGTTCAGTAGTATGATAGTACATGACAAACACATTATCTATAAAAACCCACCGGGCGAAGGCTGTTGACAAGGGTAGGGTGCAATGGAGGGAGCGGTCTCACCTTTCGAAAGAGTTCGTGCTTGAATTCCCCGCTGTTAGGGTCTTGCACCAGCTTGCGGAAGTTGTACATGTTCAACTACACCAAGGGACATCAACGGACACATCAACAGAGCACACCAACGGACATATAAAAGGACACGTCAGCAGAGCACATCAACGGACACATCAACGGACATATCAACAGAGCACACCAACGGACACATCAAAGGACACGTTGGCAGAGTACATCAACGAACACATCGACACACATCACCATAGCACATCAACGGACACGTCAACAGAGCCACCAACGGACACATCAACGGGCACATCAATAGAGTACACAGGACAGGGCACAGGACAAGGATTAGTGTTAGCTTGTATACCGACGCCAAAAGTCAGTAGCGATCCATTTGTACAGTGAAATATACTAGTGGCATAGGGCGAGGACAACGCATAACTATCACAATCGCAATTGCAGTATTAATATCAGTACAGCATTAGGACAAGAGGACCATATCAACATGAACAGCAACACCAACGCCAACACCAACGCCAATAAAAACGTCTACGACGAGGTCTACGAGAACGTCTGACAATAACAGCGTCTGAGACCGCGTCTGAGACAGCGCGTCTGAGACGACGTCTGCGACAGCGTCCGTCTGACAATAACAGTGTCTGCGACAGCGTCTGACAATACCAGCGTCTGCGACACCATCTGCGACAGACACTACAAGGCTACGACAAGGTCTACGACAAGGTCTACGACAAGGTCTACGACAAGGTCTACGACAAGGTCTACGACAAGGTCTACGACAAGGTCTACGACAAGGTCTACGACAAGGTCTACGACAAGGTCTACGACAAGGTCTACGACAAGGTCTACGACAAGGTCTACGGCAGCGTCTACTGCAGCGTCGACTGCAGCGTCTACAACGTCTACTGCAACGTCTACTGCAGCGTCTGCTGCAACGTCTGCTGCAACGTCTATGACAACATCTGCGAAAACCGAAACCCCAAGGCGATGTACGCCATGTGTCAAGTCAAACCCGCTTTCGACGTCGACCACACTTCGGCCGCAACGGCCGTCACCCTACTGCGCAGCACTTGTATCACTAAACACTATAACATCAGTACTGCTGTATTGCTGTACTCCTACGAGTACAACAAACCATTACTATAACTGACGCTCTACGGACCTGCACTGCACTTTACATACTACAGTACTTTGTACCGTACTATTCACGTACTGCTGGCTCTGTTTTGCACTATGAATACTGGTGCACCGTTAACATATATTAAGAACAGTATCTGACTGGATCATACCTGCCTCACGAAGCTCTGTAAGTTGGAGTGGTTGAAAAACAGCGGGAGGATGCGCTGCGCGAATTCCACCTGCTTGCGGATCACCACGGTCTCTCCGCCCGCCCCCCACCCGCACACGTCCTCCCAGGCCGGGTTGTCAAATATTTGGTACGCCTTCGCCAAAAAGCCTGCCACGGTGGGCCTGCAGAGTAAACGCGTTAGTGCGTGCAGTAGAGTAGGGTAGAGTAGAGTAAAATATGGTGTAGTACATGGTAGAGTAGCGCAAGGTAGGGTAGGGTAAGGTAGAGTAAAGCAGAATACCTGGTATGGTGTAGTATATAGTCGAGTCGAGTCGAGTCGAGCAGAGTCGGGTCGGGTCGGGTCGAGTAGAGTCGGGTCGAGTAGAGTAGAGTAGAGTAGAGTAGAGTAGAGTAGAGTAGAGTAGAGTAGAGTAGAGTAGAGTAGAATAGAGTAGAGTAGATTAGAGTAGAGTAGAGTAGAGTAGAGTAGAGTAGAGTAGAGTAGAGTAGAGTAGAGTAGAGTAGAGTAGAGTAGAGTAGAGTAGAGTAGAGTAGAGTAGAGTAGAGTAGAGTAGAGTAGAGTAGAGTAGAGTAGAGTAGAGTAGAGTAGAGTAGAGTAGAGTAGAGTAGAGTAGAGTAGAGTAGAGTAGAGTAGAGTAGAGTAGAGTAGAGTAGAGTAGAGTAGAGTAGAGTAGAGTAGAGTAGAGTAGAGTAGAGTAGAGTAGAGTAGAGTAGAGTAGAGTAGAGTAGAGTAGAGTAGAGTAGAGTAGAGTAGAGTAGAGTAGAGTAGAGTAGAGTAGAGTAGAGTAGAGTAGAGTAGAGTAGAGTAGAGTAGAGTAGAGTAGAGTAGAGTAGAGTAGAGTAGAGTAGAGTAGAGTAGAGTAGAGTAGAGTAGAGTAGAGTAGAGTAGAGTAGAGTAGAGTAGAGTAGAGTAGAGTAGAGTAGAGTAGAGTAGAGTAGAGTAGAGTAGAGTAGAGTAGAGTAGAGTAGAGTAGAGTAGAGTAGAGTAGAGTAGAGTAGAGTAGAGTAGAGTAGAGTAGNACAGCGTCTGAGACCGCGTCTGAGACAGCGCGTCTGAGACGACGTCTGCGACAGCGTCCGTCTGACAATAACAGTGTCTGCGACAGCGTCTGACAATACCAGCGTCTGCGACACCATCTGCGACAGACACTACAAGGCTACGACAAGGTCTACGACAAGGTCTACGACAAGGTCTACGACAAGGTCTACGACAAGGTCTACGACAAGGTCTACGACAAGGTCTACGACAAGGTCTGACGTACTGAAAGCCAAGGTCCTACGACAAGTTTACGACAAGGTCTAACGAACAAGGTCTTAACGACAAGTCTTAGGACAGAGTCTCCGACAAGGTCTCCAGCAGGGTCTACGACAGCGTCTACGAAAGCGTCTACGACAGCGTCTACGACAGCGTCTGCGACACGACAGGGTCTGCGATAGAGTCTGCGGCAGGGTCTCCGTAGGTGGTCGACTTCGGCCTTGCGCTCGCCACGGACGCCCAGCAGTACGGCAGGAGTCTGCGGCAGGATCTCCCCCAGGGTCTTACGACAGGGTGTGCGACAGGGTGTACGACAGGGTGTACGACAGTGTCTCCGACAGGGCCGCGGCAGGACAGAGTCTGCGACAAGGCCTTCAACAGTGTTTGCGACAGGGTCTCGGACCCGACAGGGTTTGCGACAGGGTTTGCGAKAGCGTTTGCGACAGGGTTCGCTACAGCGTTTGCGACACGACAGGGTCTACGACAGAGTCTACGACAGGGTCTACGACAGGGTCTACGACAGGGTCTACGACAGGGTCTACGACAGGGTCTACGACAAGTTCTACGGCAAGGTCTACGCTAAGTGTCACGACAAAGGTCTACGACAAGGTCTACGACAAGGTCTACGACAAGGTCTACGACAAGGTCTACGACAAGGTCTACGACAAGGTCTACGACAAGGTCTACGGCAGCGTCTACTGCAGCGTCGACTGCAGCGTCTACAACGTCTACTGCAACGTCTACTGCAGCGTCTGCTGCAACGTCTGCTGCAACGTCTATGACAACATCTGCGAAAACCGAAACCCCAAGGCGATGTACGCCATGTGTCAAGTCAAACCCGCTTTCGACGTCGACCACACTTCGGCCGCAACGGCCGTCACCCTACTGCGCAGCACTTGTATCACTAAACACTATAACATCAGTACTGCTGTATTGCTGTACTCCTACGAGTACAACAAACCATTACTATAACTGACGCTCTACGGACCTGCACTGCACTTTACATACTACAGTACTTTGTACCGTACTATTCACGTACTGCTGGCTCTGTTTTGCACTATGAATACTGGTGCACCGTTAACATATATTAAGAACAGTATCTGACTGGATCATACCTGCCTCACGAAGCTCTGTAAGTTGGAGTGGTTGAAAAACAGCGGGAGGATGCGCTGCGCGAATTCCACCTGCTTGCGGATCACCACGGTCTCTCCGCCCGCCCCCCACCCGCACACGTCCTCCCAGGCCGGGTTGTCAAATATTTGGTACGCCTTCGCCAAAAAGCCTGCCACGGTGGGCCTGCAGAGTAAACGCGTTAGTGCGTGCAGTAGAGTAGGGTAGAGTAGAGTAAAATATGGTGTAGTACATGGTAGAGTAGCGCAAGGTAGGGTAGGGTAAGGTAGAGTAAAGCAGAATACCTGGTATGGTGTAGTATATAGTCGAGTCGAGTCGAGTCGAGCAGAGTCGGGTCGGGTCGGGTCGAGTAGAGTCGGGTCGAGTAGAGTAGAGTAGAGTAGAGTAGAGTAGAGTAGAGTAGAGTAGAGTAGAGTAGAGTAGAGTAGAATAGAGTAGAGTAGAGTAGAGTAGAGTAGAGTAGAGTAGAGTAGAGTAGAGTAGAGTAGAGTAGAGTAGAGTAGAGTAGAGTAGAGTAGAGTAGAGTAGAGTAGAGTAGAGATTAGAGTAGAGATAGAGCCATAGAGTAGAGTAGTAGTTAGGAGTTAGAGTAGAATAGAGCTAGAGTAGCAAGTAGAGTAGAGTAGAAGTAGAGATAGAGTACGTAGTAGTACGAGTAGAGCTTAGAGTAGGGTAGCGCCACCAGACAAGCTTGTCGAGGGTTGAACTCTTGGTGGCAACTGGAAACCCTGGTCCGCGAAACTGTGATCCACAATACGAAACATGGCAACAGGTATGGCACTAAGTAACACTACATAAACTATCTGTGAGAAAAACGACGAAGACTCTTGGAGGGCTTTTGCTTCGCCTTAGTCGCCTGGTCCCCCTATTATCAACTGCAGTCACCGACCGGACTTCGAGTCACCCACATCCCGAAGGGAGGATTATTGTACCAGTAGTTTGGTATGGTATGGTATGGTATGGTATGGTATGGTATGGTATGGTATGGTATGGTATGGTATGTTATGGTATGGTATGGTATGGTATGGTATGGTATTATATGATAAGGTACTCGTATGCTGGCGAGCTGGTGAGGTTTATGTTACATAGTTTTGCTTCGAAGCACATACCAGATACGTACCTGGTACCGTATATGGTATGGTAAGGTTTGGCATGTCTGGATAGTATACAGTACGATAGGCATGTATGGTGGTATGGATATGCCATGGTACGGTAGCCAATAACCGAATGCCGAGACAGGCAGTTTTCATTCATTCGTGGGGACAACATTGAACCTGCGAACGTGGTGAGCAGCCGGTCTACCGGTATATAGTTTCATGGTTCGGGGAAAATGCTACTGGTAAATATCCTACATACGTACCGGTAGGTACTACTGTATTCTGCACCCCCTCTATTAATATTGCATTTCCATGTGCATACATAAAACTATATACTTAGTAGCCACGAAAAAGGCGACCGCGCTCCTTCTGACCCCCCCTCTACTGGCCAGCGCCTTCCCATACCCGCGATGGCGCCGGGCTCGCCCGCGCTGCCGTGCTCACTGGGTACACGCACGAACCCAAAACCGAAAAAGGAAACGGACTCTCGCCAACAAAATAATAGGAAACAAAGACAGGAAGCAAGTAATCGCGAAGAAAGAGGAAGGGAAAGAAAGCCAAGAACTTCGGAAAATCATGTAACTTCTCCTTCGGCACTTTCAGGCTGAGAGTGGCTGTCAAACACGAAGATATGCCGAGGAAAGCTTCCGAAGCCCGCATGATTTCGGGTTTCGGAAGCTTGCCTCGGCACATCTTCGCGTTTGACAGCCACTCTCAGCCTTAAAATGCTGCGGAAGAAGTTACCTGGTACATGCTTTTCCGAAGTTCTTGTCTTTCTTTTCTTTCTTCTTTCTTCGCGATTATGTGCTTCCTGTCTTTGTTTCCTATTATTTTTTTGGCGAGAGTCTTTTTCCTTTTTCGGTTTTGGGTTCGTGCGTGTACCCGGTGAGCACGGCAGCGCGGGCGAGCCCGGCACCATCGCGGGTATGGGAGGGCGCTGGCCAATAGAGGGGGGGGTCAGAAGGAGCGCGGTCGCCTTTTTCGTGGCTAGGCGTGGCGTGTCCATCGAGACACGCGAGGGAACCACGAAGGAGTTTGTCTGCCTTTTGCTGCTGCTGCGATCAATCCAGTATGCCCGAAATTACAAGGGTCGCGTCAGTCTGTACAAAAACATTTCGCGATTACTTGCTTCCTGTCTTTGTTTCCTATACTTGTGTTGGCGGGAGCCTTTTTCCTTTTTCAAGTACGAGTACGTAAGATATGTGCGTCTTTCTCACTTTTGCTGATTTTTTTATTTGGTACTTCACGACTTGATTGACGTCCGTGCTGTCCTGTGCTTTCTCTTTCATACTCTCTCTATACACACAAATCCTTATTATATAATACGCTTCGGTGGTTGTGGCGCCGGTGATGATGTCGTTTGGGATATTCAGGACTATGCCGGTTTCGGTATGCCCCGCGGGAGACCGGCTCTACCGCGCGCCACCCGACCCCGATCGGCCCCGCACCACCGCCCCGGCCGCCCCACGCGTCGGTCCTCCGCGACCCCGACGAGAGAACGGGCCCCGACGCCGAACTCGGCGAGCGGGGGGAGGGGGAAGGCGGTCTCCCGGGGACGGCTCGCTCCGTCCCCTGGAACGGGGCGGATCAGCGGGAGGGGAGGGGTTCACAGCGTATTCGGAGGGCTTTGCGGCCCGGGGTCTAACACCCACACTAATATCAAGTCAAATATCCACACTATCCACACTATTTTCAAGATAAAAATATCCATACTAAAATCAAGTAACTTGTTTTCAATACTAAAATCAAGATGTTGTTTTTCAAAGAGTCCCCAAGATGTGAAAATATGGATCTCCAGAACATCGGTCAGAATCGAAATCGGCCCACAACTTCGCGAGTTAGCGGTTTTTGCACTAATTTCATTAATGCAAAGTCGAAGTACTACTTAGTGTTGTTGTATGATAGACTTACTAATATCTCGCTCAGGGATTGCCCATCCCTGGCCTCTCAGAGCTCCCACTTCGACGCCGCCTCCTTTCATTACTTACTTGCTCCTTGCTCAGCTCTCTTTGTTCTCTATATACTTTAATTGGCGAGAGGCTTCTTCCTCTTTCAGTTTTGGGTTCGTGCGTGTGCCCAGAGAGCACGGCAGCGCGGGCGAGCCCGGCGCCATCGCGGGTATGGGAGGGCGCTGGCCAGTAGAGGGGGGTCAGAAGGAGCGCGGTCGTATTTTTCGTGGCTAGGCGTGGCGTGTCCACCGAGACACGAGGGAAGCATGAAGGGCCTTTGTCTGCGTTGCTGCTTGCTGTATCAATCCGTATGTCCGAAATTATAAGGTTCGTTTATAATCGTAAAATAACATTTAAGCGGTGCTTATTTATCGGAACACATATTATTTTCAGAGAGACTACCCGGCGATTTGAACACCTCATGATGGAGGGGGCGAACGAGGGCCACGGTGAGCACCGGGCTTCACGCGAGGCGGGCCACGGGGCTCACTGGGGCAGTAGAGCTCGACCCGGACCGAATCGATGGCGAGGTGATCGCGGGGGGGCGGGCAGCATCGAGGTTGACAGAGCGTGACAGTCGTTTTAACTTTTTAGTTTTTTGAGCGGCGCAATCACGATACAGTATGTCATTCGAGGTACTCCCAAGTACTCCTGCTGTTGTTGTTGTTTGCCGTTTTGTTCGAGTACGAGTATGAGTACGAGTACGACTATAATACGAGTACGAGTCGAGTACGAGTACGAGTCGAGTACGAGTACGAGTACGAGTACGTATATGTCTAGGTACCAAATGGACATTTTCCCGGAATACTTTCACTTTTCATCTCCGGCTGCGGGTCTTTTCTCGCGCTGTCGGCTGCGGGGCACGCAGGGGGGTCGCATGTACACCACGGCGCAAGTGCGGGTCCCGGCCGAGGCCCGTGGGGCGTGCCCTGGGCCTCCAAAGTCGCAAATCCTGGCAAATAACTCAGGGGAGGCATTCCGACTTGACACCGCCTCGCAACTACCCTGAAAAACCTGTCATACGATTGTTTTTTCATCCCCGGGTATGAACTTTGATGGTTCGTTTTTGACCCGTCGCATGAACGAAACACACAAAGCACGCACCACGTACGAGAAAACAAGGACCACATCGACATCGAACGAGGCACGCATCAAGCGTCGTGCAGCAGTAGTTGATACCATGTTGCATGCGTCTGCTCTGTCTGGGCTGCGTACAGCAGTAGTAGCAGTTGTACGATACGCTTGATAATTTTATGTAAATTTGTAATTTGGTTCCAATATTTGGGAATCTACGTAGAGTGCAAATACACAGATCTACGAGCACGTATATATGTATGATACCAGCATGCAGAATTCGAAGTATCATATCTACGACCTCTCTCTATTTTCCAACGATAGGCCGAGATCTACATACATACATAGGAACACGAGTATTTTGGTACTGCTGTACTTTACGGATACATGTCTCCACAGAAGTCTAGGCTACAAACTGCGAAGCAGCCAAGGCGCCGTTTGTCGAACAGCACAGCACAGCAGTACTACTACAGCAGAAGAAGCTGCAGACCCCGCAGTGTGCGCGGGACAGCTACGAGTAGCAGGGGGGACCCAGCAGGCTAGTTGTGACAGCTACGAAGCACTGTTTTGCTGTGTTGTGTCTCTCATTGTGTATGCGTGTGTGTATGTTTGATGTATGTCATTCCACCAAAACCTCTCAGGTCGTTTGTCCGGCCTCGCCCGGATTTTCAGGATATTTTGCTGGGTTTTTGTTTGCGCTGTGCCGCCTTTTCCTCGAGGTTTCGAGGTCACCATGTGCTGCTCGTTCGCCAGCGGCCAGCGGATGCCTTGGGGAGCCGCGTGCTGGCCACAATCGGTGTACGCAGCAGTGTCAGCTGTATATAGGCCCTTGGACATGCCGTTGGGTTGCGTGCGGATTACACACGAACGAAGTACCTTTATCAGGCGCTTTTACTACAAAACAGTATAGAATAGCCACGACGAAAAAAATGTCGCAGATCGTGATTTCGATGTTTGCTCCAAAAAGGGAACTATGAAGCATGTGCGATCTATTTTCAACTTGCGACACCCCCGGGATTTCAAGTGACCAACATCCCGAAGGGGAACCTTGTAATATGTACGTCTTTCTCAGTTTTTTTGTGGATTTTTTTGTTTTTCATACTTCACAACTTGGCGACCGTGCTGGTGCTGTGTTTTTTCTCTTTCATACAATAGAGTACATACAAAGCTAATAATACTGTTGTTGCACATATCACACCCCACAGCCGTGCCGTGAGCCGTGTTGCTGTGCTTTCTCTTTCGAATGTACAGCTTTGTCGTCCTGGAGCATGGAGCTATTGTGCACCCCGAGCATGTTTTGCATGCATGTCAAGTCCGCCGTTTCTTTGCTGCACCATGAACCTCTTGGCATTTTCAAGTCGCGGTGCCTGCACTACTACATCAGGGGCCTCTTCTGTACCCCTTTCCTTGCGCGAGCGTAGCGGGCGGCGTCAGCCGCCCGCGAAGCGGAGCCCTTGTATGTACTACCACATTCACAGCAGGCAGCGCAGCGACGTGCTGTGAGCCGTGTTGCTGTGCTTTCTCTTTCGAACATACAGCTTCGTTGTCCTGGAGCATGGAGCTAATGTGCATCGCGAGCATGTTTTGTGTCAAGTCCGCCGTTTCTTCGCTGCAACCATGAACCTCTTGATATTTTCAAGCCGGTGCTTGCACTGCTATATACCAGGTATACATCATGGGCCTCTTCTGCCCCGATCCTTGCGCGAGCGTAGCGGGCGGCGTCATCCTGATAACGCTGCATGCTGTTCCAAGTACGGTCTACGTATATACGTATACGTAACATGATGCGGATATCATCCTGATTGTCGTGGTCGAAGCTGACCGAGTACCCGAGGACAGCACAGGAGCAGTGCCAGCAACAACAGCAGCAGCAGCAGCAGCAGCAGCAGCACAGAAGTACCTGCACTGCTGCTTTCTTGCTGCGGATACCTTTTCATAAAATTGAAATTTTGCTGCTCCGTGTTGCTGTCTCTGTCGCGGTTGTATTGAATGCCTATCTCAGGACCTAATCGCCACGTTTACGGGTCAACCCCCCCCCTCTGCGACGTTGTGCACACATCTAATGCCTGGTAACACGCTACGTACTGGTGTATCTGCTGTCTGATGCAGGTGTCATGTACATGCTGGTATACCTCCAGCAGTACTTGTACACTCGTAACCGCTTGGGCGCGAGGCACGGCAGGCAGTGTGCATCATCATCAGCCGCAAAGTATGTACTGCGGCTACTTCGTACTACTGTGTTGTGCTCCTTCCACTTTTCACCATTTTAAAACCAACCTAAACAAACATGCTTACGACTTGCTTGCAATGGGCACACGCGCACCTAGAGCCTTCCCACCTTTTATCTCCCTTAGAGAGCGAGCCCGCCCCGGCTGCGGCTGCGGAAGGATAACCCCCCCCTGCTGCTGCTCCTCCTGCTCCTCCTTGCTTGCCAACATTTTCGTTTGCAGCGGCGGATTCAGCTTCCTTCTTCACACGAGGCGTACGCCGTAGAGACCCCTGTCGTGCTCCCTGTTCGTCGTTCATGGATCAGTCTTACGCGGCGGTCACTAGCACGCCTGCTTTGCTGTTAGTGTGCCAGCCACGCGGTCCCTCTGCGAACAGCGGCGAAGCTGTTGAACGGTGTTGTGATGAAATGTCCCCGGATTCAAAACGCCCTTCCATGGTTTTGAACTCCCGCGTTTTCGTAGCACTCGGCGGAGAAAGAAGTGAGACCGCGCCTATCGAAGCTTTTCCGCTGCTGTGCAGCACCCGTCCCACGGTCTACAACGCAGTCTGAATCATTCGAAGGTGAGAGGTGCACTATGTCATGCTTTTGGTTGGGTGTATGGGTCTAGCAAGGGAGCCTCCTGGCTTTGGTGCCTAGAGAGGAAATCGAGGTCTCCTCGGCAGAAACATCTTCCTGCTGGGTGCCTTTTTGATTGTGGGTGGGAAATCGTAACTTGAAACTTGCTTGCTGTTTGCTTCTTGCTGGTATTATACCGGGTATGCACGTAAACATGACTCCTATAGTGCCTTGAGTCGTACGTGGTGCGATGCACTGGTGCTTGTACGAGTCAGCTGTGAGATGTGCGCGTCCATGGTAGGGTGATCCACATTGGGGTACCCTCCATTTATCTCGAACAATGTTGATTGTCGGGGGCATATCGCAGTCATGTTGGTCGATCAACCCTCAACCATCTGGACACTACTGCTGTACCCTGTACCTTGTACCCTGTCTGTGTGCACCCTGTACTCTAATGCACCAGATTTATCGTTGACAGCAGTTCAACGACGATGCTTGATGCTGATACTGATGATGGCAACATGTCAACCTCTTTGGCACCCTTGCTCGTTGCTGAGTACTGGTGTACTGCTGTATTGCGGAAGCAGCAAGCACAGAGAGCAGCATCACTTCTAGCAAGTATCACAGCAATTCCAGTAAAGTATACCGGCGGTACATGGCATGTATTATGCGCTCGTAAGGAATGTGTGTTTGATTCCGATTCAGTTTGAATTTCAACATTATCCATTGAGTTGCATTTTCCGCCTTACATTTTCCATATTTGACAACCATATTTGCATTTAGACCGGCGCACATCATATATGTTATACGAGTGCATGTATGGTACGTACGTACGTACAGCACGGGACACCTAACAAGAAACAGGCTAATGAGGAAGCCAGGCTGAGATTTAGAGGGAAATAATAAATTTGGGAGTCGTTATCTTGAAATCAGTGTAGAAATCACCCTCTAAAAAATAAGAAATCCAGCCTGGGCCATATTTTCTGTTTCTTATCAGGTGTCCTGTACTGTACGCGTATGGGCACCCGATGCCGGGCACCTGCCGCAAGGCAAGGGGGACGAGGCAACCGGTCGTATGATAGAAGCAGTACTATTGTAGACTTACTGTAGTAGGTTAAGGTACGAAAAAGTTACAACTTCACAAGTTTTGTGTCACATACTATTACGGCGGACCATAGTAAACACTACCAGGTAGTAAATAGGACCAAATATTGTTATTAGTAGTAAAAAAGGTAAATATGTAGGTTTTTGTGTGTACCACAGGTCGTTTTTACTATGGTCCCCCGTAATATGATAAGGGCCCATATTAACGAGTACCAGGTACACAATAAATTCAATTTGGAAAAAAAAAATCAAATTCGCTTTTCATTGGTCAACACACGCACCTCATTGTTCAACACACGCACCAGCACCAAAGATTATACCCTAATCTGTGGTGCTGGTGCGTGTGTTGACCAATGATAATCTTTGGTGCTGGTGCGCGTGTTGACCAATGAAAAGCGAATTTAAATTTTTATTTTTCCAAATTGAATTTATTTTATACTCGTTAAGGGCCCGAATTAACGAGTATAAAATAAATTCATTTTGTAAAAAATAAAATTCAAATTCGCTTTTCATTGGTCAACACACGCACCAGCACCAAATAGTATGCCCCAAGATCCTAATATTTGGTGCTGGTGCGTGTGTTGACCAATGAAAAGCGGATTTGAATATTTTTTTTTTCCAAATTGATTTTTTTCTTCTTCGTTAAGACGGGCCCTAAAATGGGCCCTAATGTCAGTGTTGTGAACCGAAAACGAAGACGACTGGGTTGGTTTCTCGTTTTTTGCCGAAACGTCGGTCGGTTTCGGTTGGTAATAGCAACAATGGGTGGTCTGGTTTTTAATCTGTTGTTTCGGGCAGTTTACGGTTCCTCGCTACGATTCGGTTCGGTTCCCATTCCCGAACCGAACCGAACCGAACCGAATTGCACCGAGATATTTTCGTGGCGGAAAATATACCCGAATCGAGCCGTAGGAGTATTGCATACGCGGTTCCGAACCGAAGCAATCCGTGAGAGTGGCCGCTCCTGAAGAACCGCGGTTCCGAACCGTGAAAATACCTTCTTACTAAATTCAAGTGATCACGAAAGACCCGTAATATTTCCCCCTCGGTTCGGTTCAGGTTGGTTCGGTTCGGTTCGAGTCTGCTCGGTTCCGCCGGAATCGAACCGAACCGTAAGATCTTGGACTTGCGGGGCCCGAACCGACCCGAACCCTAGGATAATGCATTCCCGATATCCGAACGGAACCGATCCGTAGGAATGTGCCGGGGGGAACAACCGAACCGAATTGCGGTTCGGAACCGTGAAAAGCCCTGATATTTGTGGTACGTATCATAGCTACTCGGATCATATAAGTATATATGTATTTACACCGAGCAGAAAGATATAGCCGGTCCGCCATACCAGGTATTATGCACCATACCAGGTAAAGAGGAAATCATACGTAGTCGCACTGCCGTAAATATTTTAAAAGTATACCTGGTAGAGTATTAAAATGATATGCCATCAGCTGTGAGATCTAGGATTTCGTCGTAACTCAAATTTGCAAGCTGTGTGTGACTCGTACTTCGATTGCGCGTCGGGTTTGTATGCACCGCACAGCTTAGAGTTTAGAGTTTATAGGGCAGCAAAGGGCATGGTTGGGATCTACCTTGCATTACGACATGTGGCTATTGCAACGGCGGGATTGGGTTACGTACCGTCCTTATCTCTGCACTGCGCGTGTCGCGGCTGCTCTCTGCCTAACTAGCGACGCCCGCACCACCAGAGTATACGGCAAACTCTCAAGAGTATGCGCAGTATTGAGCTACCGCCGTAGCTGCGGTATACGTCTACCCAGAGGACATATCATGTACAGGAGTAGTACCTGGAATATAGCTGGTGTACTTTACCCTCATATCATAACATGCAGGTCGTACCCAGATTTGGTAACGTGCAGCAGCTTGAGTTTCACCTGTTCAAGCTCACGAAAACATAAGTAGGTATCGATCCACCACCACCACCACCACCACAACTGTACCACGACCACCACCGTCTCCTCCACCGCCACCACTACCACCGCCTTTTCCTCCCTCTCCACCACCACCACCACCACTACCGCTACCGCTACCACCCCCATCACCAATATCACCACCACCCCAACACAACGACCACTACTACCACCACCACCTCCACTAATACCAATACCACTACCACTAGCACTACCACCACCACCAACACCAACCCCAACCCCCCCCCACCACCGCCACCACGCCCACCATCAAGCACCCCGCTCTGCCCGACTCTCCCCCATTTGTACTACCATGTAACACTCGTAGCAGGTACTTGTACAACAGGCCCAAAGGAGTGCATTCCAGACATCCGCAGAGTGTGGTATACCAGGTATATAACTTGCCGGTAATTTTAATACCATAAACATACCAAAATACTACTGCCAACTACAATCGGGCAATGAGCTCCCCTACCTATGGCCCTACGTATGGCTCAAGCGCTTCCAACACTCGCCTTGATGGGGGCTTGACAGCGGCAGACAGGACCACCAGCACCACTATCGCCAATGGCGGCAGCAATGACAGCGGCGGCGGCGGCGGCGGCGGCAGCTGGCCGCTTGATGACGGATCGGCTGGCATTTCTGCTCAGCGCAGCACCAGCAGCAGTAGCAGCAGCAGCAGCGTCGGCGTCGGGGCACATGTTGGCTTCAATGGAGCTGCAGCTGGAGCTGTCAGCTCTTTCGTATACCACACTATGGATGGTGGTGCCAGTGGGGATATCAATGGTGGCGTTGACGGTGGCGGAGTTCATGGTGGGATTGACGATGGTGGCGTTTATGGTGGGTTTGGTAGTGGATTTGGCGGTGGTGGCGGCAGCGTCCCCCACGAAACGGACGACATCGCCGACATCCTGGACGTGGGTCTTCTGAAGGGCCTAGGTGACCGCCGTTGTGTGATCGTCTCATTTTTTAGTGTCATCGTGTGTGTCATTTTCTTTTGGTGTCATTTTTTTCGCTAGGGGTCTTCGTTATATTCATGATGACCCCAACTCGAGGGCCGGGTCAGTATTTTTTAATTTTACTCGGGGGTCGGGTCAGGACTTTTTCGAAATCTCACGGATCGGGTTGGGTTGGGTCGGATCGGGTCAGGATGTAAATTCTAAAGGATCGAGTCCGGTCACCGTTGCCGGAACCGTTACCCGAACCGATACCCGAACCGACCCGACCTGACCCGCGAGATGTGACCCGACCCGTGAACAGCCATCTGATGTTTTTTACCGTGTCATGGTGCCTTATGCAATCATATATACAAGGTTCTCCTTCGGATACACTCGGACGCGGGGTGACGCAAGAAAACCTTGGTGTAATCCGATGATGTTATGTGCAACTGAACAAAAATAAAAACGAAAGGCCCACCAGCCGTTTTGAAACTTTGAAGTCTGTACCGCCGTATACAGCCTAAAAAATGAAAGGCGTAACGACCAGCGAATTGAAATCGGTACACCATCTTTCCATACACGTATGCCTCTTTTTTGTTTGTTTATCATACCTTGTAGGCCGCGCGTTAACCTCGAACGATTTTTGTTTTGTTTCATTTCGCTTTCCTAGGCTTATGGAGAACAACAAGTAGGACATGTTGTACCAAAGATAGCAACAAGTAGTATATATCATGGTGTCTTTTTGTCATCATGTGTCATCGTGCGGCCTTCGCAGGCGTTTTAGTAGCAGCTCGAGAAGAACCGCCCTTATTTTATTTTTCGTGGTCCCAATACCTTGGCCTCAAATTTGCCAACTTTGTCAGCCTGGTACCAACCCTTCACCCTTTTTTGGTGGAGTAAAAACTGCTTGGAACTACGTACAGTGAATTGATATATTGTTTCACACGCCGGGCAGATATATCATCTACAGATAGATCATCTACAAATAGATCACGCAGGTCATACATCCTAGGCTGCAGTTATTGGATGTTGTGCAGGATCTGTATGTATAGTACAGATCTAGTCCAGGAAACCTGTCCAATTTCAGGCAGATTACACCGTTCCCAACCGGCAAGATGAGCTAACTGGCACAGATCAGGAATGTATCTGCCGTGAAATCTTTCTCAGATCATGAAGTGGGAATGATCTATCTTATCTGTAGATGATCTGTAGATGATCTGTAGATGATCTGTCTGAGGTGTGCATTGTTTGCAGCTAAAAACGGTGTCAACTTAGCTTACGCCACCCCTCCCCCGCACTCTTTCACAGATGCTCCGAGTATACTCGATACTCCGAGTATACTCGAAGTATCGAGTATGTTTCGTACTCCGAGTACTGAGAGTATTAGAGTACTGGCGGCCTAAATACTCGGAGTACTTGGAGTATGAGCAGTACTGAAGGCCCAAATACTGCGAGTACTGGGAGTATGGTCAGTACAGAACCCCGAGTACACGCAGTATCGAGGTGCGAAATACTCGGAGTATAAACAGGCAGTATCCGCAGTACAAAACCTCGAAATACTGCGAGTACAAAAAGTACCTGAAGTGTTTTTTCTCGAAAATACTCTCATTATACTTGCAGATAATGGGGGCATCTGTGAAATGTGAAATGCTATAAACGCCAGTCACATGCTCCCAGAACATGGGAGTAATAACGCAAAGTCTTTAAAACGATGCAAATATGCTTCTAATCTACTCCACCCTCCGAGTATACTCGGAGTATCGAGTACATTTCGTACTCCGAGTACTGAGAGTATTAGAGTACTGGCGGCCTGAATACTGCGAGTAACTGGGAGTATGAGCATTACTGAAGGCCCAAATACTGCGAGTACAAGGAGTAGCCGCAGTATCTTACCCCGAAATACTCCCCGAGTATGGCAGTATCTGCAGTACAGAATCTCGAAAGATTCCGAGTACGAACAGTATCCCAAAGTACATAGAGCCCGAATACTGCGAGTACACGAAGTACCTGAAGTATTATCTCGAGTACTCCTTACTTTGATCCAAGGTACTCGGAGCATCTGTGCACTCTTGTACCCATTCCATGTATATTTTGCAAGCATTAAAAGGGGGCTGGCTTAGCCTACCTCTCCCTCATCCCTCCGCACACATATTTTTTGTTTCATTTATTTGGCGTCTGCTCGTTGGCATCTGCTCGTGGGCGTCTGATCGTGTCGCATCGATCCAGACGGGGTTTCGGCGCTGTCTGCTTCCGCGAAGGAGTTCACACCGGGAGGAGGCGGTACCTCGGCCCTGCCAGCGGGAGGGGATGCGGGTTTCGCGGTGAGAGGCTTTCGTTTGCCTATATACATATGTAGGGAAGTATAGGTCAGCCTTCGCTTATGCTTTGCCTACGCGGTAACTCAGCCCCACGGAAACACTGCCTGTGCGGCTGTTCTACGCCAAGCTGTCGATAGATGCTTTGCTTATGCAACAGCTCAAACCCACCGAACCAGTTTGCAGCGTGCTAAATGGCAACCTGTTGGTAGTTTCATTCGGCTGGTAAGGTATTTTTATGTTGTATGGTACTGATATGTTTCTTCACGCGGTAAGGGTGCAGTGTGTGGTGTTTTATGTTAGTAGGCAGGCGTTTCTTGCAAGACCCCTCTCCCCCCTCCCCCTATACACCCCTCCCATCCCTCCCTTCCCCCTAACCAGTTGCGGAGGTAGCTGGAGTAAAGTGCACCCGTTGTGCTGAGCTTTGCTCTGAACGTTGCTGTGCACGTGGCTGTGAGCGTTGCGCCGAGCGTGGCGCTCGTTGCGCTGAGCGTTGCGCTCGTTGCGCTGAGCGTTGCGCTCGTTGCGCTGAGTGTTGCATTCACCGATGCTCTCAGGTTTGCTTCCGGCTGTGCTCTGAGCGCTGCTTCCAGCGCTGTTGCCAGCTGTGCTTTCGGGTGTGCTCTGAGCGCTGCTTTTACCGCTGCTGTCAGCTGCGCTTCCGGCTGTGCTCTGAGATTTGCTCTAAGCGGCTCGAAGCATCAGTCACCGTTGCGGTCCCTTCGCCCAATAAGCGACGGCTGCACGATACGCAAGACACAACATTCAATATTCAACATTGGACACGTCAGACCCCCCTGTGGCCGTTTCAAGTTGATGGGGGTAGGTATTAATAGTCTCCTGATTTACATGATACGATCTGCAAGAATTTGAAAAAAAAAATCTGTTTGAAGTATGTTTGGCACGTTCTCTTGCGCGCGTGTTTTTTTTTTCCGGGTGGAATCTGTATGACATAAACAGCGATTGCACAGACAGTACCTGGTATCTCATGGCGGCAAATATAGGACCTACCCTCTGGTAGTGTAGACGATCTACAGTAGATCGTGACCCGCCTGATGGGTGAAACGCCTCATCTCGAATAACGAAACCGTCAAAATCTAGGTGGTCTACTCGTATGCATAGAATTTTCTATTCCGTCATCTGTCTCATGTGTCATGTGTGTGAAAAGGTTGATCTGCAATGTTGGAACGGCCAAGAAACATGGAAGGGGGAGGAGGAGGTAGAGGGTGGGGAGGGGCGGGTGTACTCATGTCGTGCACGGCCGTACTCGTATGGCCATAGACCCTCGCATCCCTACAAAGCCGGGACGGGGCATGTCGGGTTTTCACTGACCAGGCAGACATTGCTAGCACCAAGCGCCGTGAGGTGTTGGGCGAGTCGCCTACAGGGTGAGCTTGCATCCTACTAAGAACCGCCTGTGAGGCGGACTTGCACATGGACGACAGCCTCCAATCAATTGATTTAATTTATGGTGTGGCCACTTCCAGAGACAGCAATGGTTGGGGGGGGGGGAGTGCAATCGACGTTTCTTGCGCAACATCTCATGACGGGAAACCCTTTCAGAGGATCGAGATTATCTACCGTAAATCGTGACCTGCCGGGTGTGTGGAAATGTTGGCCTGGAAAATATATATATTGTGATCTGTCCCGACGTCTGAAAAGGTTGACCTGGAGTGCTGGAACGGCCAGGAAACATGGGAAGAGGACAAGGAGGGGGAGGGGGAGAGGGCGGGGGGGTTGCAGTCAGTGTCGAGCAGCGGTATCGAGGAGGAGATGCACGCGCAGGTGCAGTTAGAAGCGGAGATGCTGGAGCTCATGGCCGAAGGCTTTTTGGATTGTTCCCCGGAGTGTCTCCAGGTGAGGGGGGTGTACTCATTAGCCGCATGTCATGCATGGCCGTAGTCATATGAACATAGACCCTCGCATCCCTACAATGCCGATACGGAGCATCTGTATGTCGGGTTTCCACCGACCAGGCAGGTATTGCTTGCACAAAGCTCTGCGAAGCGCCGTGGGGTGTTCGGCGAGGTAGGGCTTACCGTGTTCAACCAACTACAGTACTGGAAAGCCTATTATTACAATGTACCGCTCTCAACGGAAATGTAGGGACCGTTGTGTCTTCTTGTGTATGCCTAAACGGCCCCTAGCACTGAGAAAGCACGCTGGCTTTTAGTGCTAAGTAGGGCACCTCAGCTCCGAAAGCCAGGCTGATATTCACAACTTTATGCTGTAGACTGTCGGTAAAAGGTGTGACAAATGGTTTTAGTTTCAAGCGGTTTAACTAGTATTACGTTTTTAATGCTTAGTAGTCCCAATAGCTTTTGTATGTGTTTGACATACAAGGTTGGTCTGGGTCTTTGTGTTTTATTAATGAGCTATTGTCATTTAACTACCCTACAAAGAATGTGAGCACTATTAGCCCGTTAAGGCAGTATTAGGGCATGCCTTCTTAGGCATGCGGCTTATTCGGACAGCACTCCCATTTATGGGGACAAAACGCTTGGAATTTAGAGTCACGTATAGGTTTATCTTGGAATTAGAATGCAGTACTAAAGGGGTTATAGCCAGGCTGTGGTTTGCAGTATGGTAGGGCTACAGGGCGCCTATTCCACTTCTGTCTACTAAAAAAACCGGCGCTAAGACAGCCAGGCTGAGGGTTACAGAAAAATCGGGCCCCGTCGCCATCACCACCACCTCCATCACCACTATTGATTAGACGCATGCTATCTTAAGGTCAGAGGTGCACCATTTTTGCCTTCTGAGGGTGGTGACTTATGGTCACTTGAGGAGCGCTATACCTCACCTAAAACTTATTTTGGAGGGAACTGAAACTGCTGCCCCCGATGAACAATCAATCCCACCGCCTACGTACATACATGAAAACCATTTCAACACAAGGACGACGATTCGGGGGTAAGGAGCCCTGTCGTTCAGTCTTTTCAGAATTAACTTCAGCCAAAAAGTGCTACGACCTCTATCGCCATCACCAACATCATCCCTTCGACCGTGGTCATTACCATTGACCATGACCATGTCCACGGCGGCAGGTTGCTCTGGCGAAGAGTAATTGGGATTTGAACCGGGCCTCTGCGGTCGTTCTCTCCACGCTTCAGGTACATAAGCTTTCGTGTTTTGTGCTTTGGTTTCCGCTTCCAGACTGAGAACGTTGGGGCCTGTTTAGCTTGCTATATACTGCTGTACCGCTGACTGATTTTAGTGTTTTTGAAACTTAGTACGATTAATAGTTTTTTTATATTATGCCTCGGGTGTGATATCGAGGACTTTGTCGAACCAATAAACCGTTGCCAGCCGCGTGTGGTCGTAGTAATAATACTGTCGCTAAGGTCGCGCCTGCTACTGCTACTGCTAGGGCTTGTATACGGACCTCTATGGAAGCCCCTACTCTCGTACGTAGAGTCCCAAAGGTCCCAAGTGATGTGGTAGCTTTGACACGCTACCGAGGGCTGCACTTTTCCTTCTTACAAAATAGGGCAAGGAGAGAGCCCTCCACGTTGGGTTACCAGCGTGGAGAAGAGATAGATCGAGTGAGGTTCGGGCGGGCAAACAAGGCCCGTCTCGACTTCAAGGAGGTTCGGGTTGTTAAGTCGAGTTCTCCGGTTCTCGGAAAGATACTCGGATGTGACAACACTTATGATGTATCTATCTTTCATGGGTACATGTGCAACGACCATTCTACGAACTTTCCCCAAAACCTGTCCTCCACAGTATACCTAGTAGATACCGGTAGGACGGTTTGTTTGTGTTCTTTTTCACGTCCTACCGTTCTTTCTTCCAAAATATACTCCCACGACATCCAGCACACCCAGTGCCTGTACGATGTACCTGGTCGTGATCGTTCCTCCCAGAGACATTTTGTTGAGTGTGAGCCGTATGTACGAGATGGATTCATGACACGGTCTGGGTTTACTCACGTAGGTAGTCTAGAGACAACAGGCATGTTTTTTCCCGGGGACATTTTATATGTTGATATGTTACCGGGAGGTGTGTAGAAATACCGGTACCACTCTTATGTTTGATTCTCTACACCACGCCTACATGTATTACACCCTTTCTGCCACCTGGCACCATGAGTGTTTGTCTACCCATGAATCCATCTCGGCCCGGCC
Organism: Saccharina japonica; assembly: GCA_008828725.1. Lineage (NCBI taxonomy): Eukaryota > Phaeophyceae > Laminariales > Laminariaceae > Saccharina > Saccharina japonica. The sequence goes on from MEHQ01002178.1 coordinate 617,568, forward strand.
GCTGACATGATCGGGTATGTTCACACATTTGCATAATATTCCTTCATGGGTCCATGGTGACAAACTGTTAATACCTAACATGCCAGGATACGACCGTTTCGGGCGTCGTGAGTGACGTTTAGGACCATGAACGCCCCCCCCCCCTCCTCTCCCTACCTGGTCGATGGAGACCCGACGTGTTCCGTCCCGGTGTTGTAGGGTTGCGAGGGTCTTATGTTCGTACTACTACGGCCATGCATAACATGAGTACACCCCCCCCCCCTAGGAACGGTGCTCCGTCTCGAAAAAAGGGATGCGTGGTCAATGGTCAAATGACTAAGGCAAGCTTCAAATGAGTACGCCCCCCCCCCCCCCCCCCCCCCCCCCCCCCCCCCCCCCCCCCCCCCCCCCCCCCCCCCCGCCCAACCTCCACCCACCCCCTCCCTAACTGCCATTCGCCTCGCACGTCAATGGAAACCCCTCGTGAAGACGGCGTGCGACCCGGAGCGGCCTTCAAAGCCTTGCCGGCATCTGTTGGGTGGGGAGTGCTTGAGGAGCGACTGCGCGTTTAGCCACGACTTTGCTTCGACGACTTGCCGGTACTGGCTGCAGGGAACGTGTCTTAACTTCGATTCCTGTCACTTTCTCCACGACTTGAACGACAGCTTGGATGGCTTGAACCACTCCGAGGTCTTGAAGGTCTTGAGCGGTTTTGAGGGAGGGCTGGAAGGCTTTGAGGGGGAGGGTATCCGGGAGGTGAGCGAGGGCATTTTTTTTGTGCTGCTATGTACTGGTACAGTACAGGACACCTACTATTAGGAATAACACGAGCAATACTACGAAAGGCAGGAGAATAAGAAATTCGGGGTCGATGTATCTATATTACTGTGGTATAGGACGCGCCCATTCTCAAATAAGAAATGCGGCCTGCGCCAGCGCCAGTTTTCCTGTTTCTTGTTATATATGGGGGGGCATAGTAAACACTACTCAGTAGTAAATAGGACCTACGGTGTACACTAAAACCTATATATTTTATATTTCCCTATTTTTACTTACGATACTTGGTCCTATTTCCCTGTTTTTACTATTAATAACAATACTTGGTCCTATTTACTCTATAGCCCCCCCTTAATGGGTGTCCTGCACTGTAATACTGTTAGTGTGGTATTTCGACATCCGAATACAATATTTGGTGGTCCCTAAGTATATATAGTGTCAGTATGGGCCAGCCAGCAATATCGGCACCATCGTACCTGCAACCGGCACTACTCCGCACACTGCGACACTGTATAGTGCTGGTTAATCCCATACTTGGAAGTATGTGCCAAGCGACCTCACCGGCACTAACTAGGACAGCCGGCATTACTCAACCAGCACTATACAGGGACCGCTGCAGTGTCACGAATTCACCCCTACAGATATCAAGTCCCAACTGTCCTAAATCAGTTATTGACGATTGTTGATCTCATATTCAATGCTCCGAGGGTACGTTACGTAGGGTGTACCGGTGCCCGGGTTAGTGTTGGTGGGCGTACCGAACTTACCGAAGTGTCAGGTACCGGTGTCGAGTTCGTACACGGGAGTGTCCACTCCGGTAAGGTTCGGTAGTGTATTTGCCGAGAAAATACGCCCGGTATATTTGGAACGTACCCTACGGACTATACCCTTGCAGTGCTTTACCGATATTGACGACTTTACTAACTTTTGTCAACTTTTGCCAACTTTTGTCAACTTTTGCCGACTTTTGCTGATTTTTTGCTGACGAAATATCAACAGGAAGGGGAGGTCAAGGAGGGTCGTAGCACCGGTGGCGGCGGCGGCAGCGGCCCCCACACCCTTGGAATCGACGACTTTCCTTCCTTGGTGTCAAAACCGCCACCTTTCACCCCATCAACAGCAACTTCAACAGCAACTTCAACTGCAACATTAACTTCAACTACAATTTCGACAAAAAACAGTGCAACTTCAACTTTGATTGCGGCGCAATCGATGCCATCTACAACAGTCACGACACCTCTGCTCAATGGTGCCGCGGCATTCGGCGTAAACGGAAGTTTGGTCGATACGAACAGACCGGTCGGTGTGAATAGACCGGTCGATGTGAATAGGCCAACGGCAGCGGAGGCGTTATTGACCACCGCGGTAGAATTAACCGCGGGTGATGCGGCGCAACTTGTGCCGGTTGAGGCGAGCGCTGGTGGGCGAAGAACAGACGACGACGTTTTGCTGGCGGCGGTGGTCGCCTCTCGAAAGGGAGGGGGCGGGGGAAAGAAGGGAGGCCGGGGGAGGAAGGTGGGTGTCGTCGTGTCGGCAGTCGTCAGTGGTCGGTTATCAGTGACAGACAAGTAGAATGGTTGGTGCTGTTTAAAAAGCTCACGCTATCGTCTATTTTGTTGTTATTGCTACTCGGTATTGTTGTATGTTTTGTAATGGTGTGTCTTCTTCTAGGCTCCATGTTTGCACGAAACATATACATGCATTTTGTACTGAAATTAGCGGAACGGGGAGTGATCACATCGCGTAGTGTGTACCTGGTATATGGTAAGGCACCCACGAGGCAGTTGCATAGTATCTCCCATCGCTGCCTCTGGAAGTGGCCACACCAGAAAACAGATTAATCAATTCGACGCTGTCATCCAATGCAAGAAAGTCCGCCTCACAAGCGGTTCCTAGTAGGATGCAGTTCGCCCTTCATGCGACCCGCCCAACACCTCATGACGCTTCTCGCTTGGTGCAAGCAATGCCTGTCTGGTCGGTGAAAACCCATTGTGCTCCGTCCCGGCATTGTAGGCATGGTCTATGATCATACGACTACGGTCATGCATGACATAAGTCCCCCACCCCTCCCCCTGCCTCTCCCCCTCCTCGTTTTTGGCGTGTTTCAGACGCGCTTTACCGCAGTAAGTCTTCCGGCCTTGCTACGCGCCACCACCACCACCACCACCAGCCTCGAAAATGGCCACAGCGTTCCGTCCCTCTCACATCCAGCACCACTACCACCGCCACCACGACCGCCACCATCACCACCATTGTTCGCTTCGAATCCGAACGCGAATGCTGCCTCTACGCCTTACGCCGGCGCTGTCAATAACAGTAGCATCAACGGCGGTGGCGGCGGCGGCGGCGGTAGGTTAACAGCGGCAGCGGCAGCAGCAGCAGCAGCAGCGGCTGCAGCGGCGCGTACAACAAGCGGGGTGTCCTTTGCGGACGTTGTTGGCTCGACAGCGTCTGGACCCGTAGGCGGCGCGAAAGCAGCGACGCCGCACAGCGCTTGGGTTGGGTTTGGGGGATGTGGTGGTGGTGGTGGTGGTGGTGGTGTTGGTGGTGTTGGTAATGGTGGTGGTGGTGTTGTGGGGGTGGGGGTGGTGGCGGGTGGGGTGACAGGGTGAAGCCGGCTGTTGCTGTTTCGCCTGTTGGATGGGTTTCGACAGGAGAGGCTGTGGGGTCGCAGTACCGGGAGTCTAGGAAGGATGCGGCGGAGTTGGCAAGGTGAGCGAACAACCTGTAGGCTTTAGTTACGGTACTGTACACTCCTGTATATTGCGGTACGGTGTGAGTATAGTACTGTACCGTGCGGTACTGGACAGTGGACGGGTATCGGTAACTTTCAGCTTCGGTACTGTACGGTACTGTGTTGTACTGTCAGGTACTGTATAGTAAACGGGCATCTGTAACGTTCAGCCCCGCTACTGTGCGGTACTTTGCGGTACTTTACGGTACTACTGGGCGGTACTGTACGGTACCAACCTGTCCCCAAACATGAGTACCGTTTTAGTACACGAGATATGACTATTTAATCCGTACATTACTATACTACTGTCGTTATATTTAGGGACATAGTGGTATAACATCAACTGTAGTACTTTCTGGCCGACATATTTATGGCTATTACTGACTACCCTCGTACTATTAATAGTGACCAGTTAGTGACTTTCACTGACTATTGCTGACTATTACTGACTATTACTGACTATTACTACTACTGATACTATTTACGGGGGACCATAGCAAATGGGACCAAACACAGTTACTCATAGTAAAAATAGGTATATATAGGTGTGTACCGTAGGTCCTTTTTACTATGGTCCCCCGTAGTAGTGTCTATTACTGACTATTACTGACTATAACTGACTGTTACTGACTATAACCGACTACTACTGACTATTACTGACTACTACTGACTAATATCAGGCTCATCAACTGAGGAGCTGCCCAATGGCAGTGTCACTGGGAATATCACTATTTCGTGTTTTACTCTAGTATTCGTTGTACTATGCCAGGTATACCGTAAAGAGGTATGCCGTGAATATTTATACCGTAAAGAGATAAACCGTAAAGAGGTAAATACTAGGGCTGTGAGTTGGCTGGAGTTCCCGCCTAGTTATTAGTTGACTAGTTGGCTGGCGCTAGCCAGCCAACTAGTCGACTAAAGTCAGGCGAGCGAAGCGAGCCAATAAAGCCCCCCCCGGCCGAGGGGGCCCCGCTGGAGGCGCCCCCGGAGGGCCCGCCGGAGGCGCCTCCGGAGGATCCCGCTGAAGGCGCCGCCGGAGGCGAAAAATACGCTATTTGGCTTCATTTTACACCCAAAAAGCATGATAAATGGGCTAAGTTTATCTCTGGTTTTGATCAAGAAACAGGTATATTTCCAAATCCCGTCTCAGTTTGTCGGATATTAAAGAGATGCACCAGAAATATATGGTACGTTCTCGTACCCGGTACGTTAAACATCTCACTTGCTTTACCCATTAATTTGCGTTTATTTTGTTTTGGTTTTTCTCTGTTTCACAGTCTGTGACCACAGAATTTGTATCTCTCTAGGATTGGGAATCAGGACAGGCACTGGGTGTACTGATGTGGTTGAGTAGAAAGAACGGGTTTAATGTGAAGACAACACACACACATACTCGTGCGGCAGGCAGTAGCACATCACCAGTACAAACTAAAAATAGGACACAAAATAGACTGGGATCGGCCAAACTAGACGGGGATCGACCAAAATAGACTGGGATCGACACACAGCTCAGGACGAGCATCGCTCAAACACCCGAGCAAGAGGTGCTCATCATCCAGTTGACACACTCATGCCAGAGAGACATACTTGTATTATTACAGTAATAGCACGTTGGGACAAAGTCCCGCCATCACAGTTGACCGCATTAACCATAAGACCAGAGTAGTGTTATAAGGATTACCCTGGGCTGGGTAATCGATCGATCTTTTACCCCTATAGCTCAGCAGGTAATACCCTCACATTTGACGTCGTCGAGGACACGGGTTCGAATCTCACTTCAAACGTTCCTTTTATAGAAACGCTTGCGCGTGCGTCCCTAAAAAACACGTCTCCCTGGTTCCCCAGGTACTGAAACGAAACGGGTAGGTCAACGTACGGCCGTATACGGTACCGACGTCCCAAACATCCCACCGTTCAGAGGGGGGGAGAGTGTTATAAGGATTACCCTGGGCTGAGCAATCGATCGATCTTTTACCCCTATAGCTCAGCAGGTAATACCCTCACATCTACCTTTTACTGTATACTCGTATGGTCCGTCCGGCACAAAATATTTCCAATGACGTTTACGAAGTAGTCATAACTCATGAAAAAATACTTTTTTTTTAATGAGACAAACCATATATTCGTGACCGCAAATACAAGAGGAATCGATGCTGAGAACGAGAAAGAAAAATAATTTTCCAGACTAAATTCAAGTAGTTACGCAACAATGCATCAAAAAATATTTCTCCAAGACCGGCCAAAATCGACCTAAATAAGTCATTTTGGGCAAAATTATGAATATCTCACACAATTTGGTATTGCTGCAAACGAAAAAAAAACGGCCTGGAGGCGTGGACGAGAGCAATCGTTTGCCGTATTCTATTAGCATATCGCACGATTTGTCAAACAGTAGTAACCAGGGGAAAATGACCTTCGATATACATTGTTTCCCTCATATCTCTCCCTCTCAAGCTGTTTTTTTATTATGAAAAAAATGGCCGGCGGCCTATTATGGTCATAGCTCCCCAAATCAGTGCTCAGAATTTGGGTTTGAAAAGTATTACACCCAGGGAAACAAGGGGCTTGTTTATACGTTTTTGGCATAAACGAGGCGAATTAATATAATAATAATAAAAAATCGTGAGAAGCTGCGCGCAGGGTTGAGCTTTCTGACGGTGCCTCCAGATTTCCGAACAGCTCAACACATCCTGAGAAATGTACCTTGGTGCGGGGAATGTATTGGAAATATTGAAATATTGTCCCAGATGGACTACAAAGATGCAGAACCCCGCAAATCATCTCGCATCAAAAGTATGAATCCCTGTCCCCGTTTGGGGCGCTTGGAAAACCGGCCCTCCTTCTGTACGCGGTAGCGAACCGCTACCTTGTCGCGTGCACTCGCTTCGGAGGAACGCTCGGTACAGTCACTTCTACGTCGGACGCTCCATCACCGCCATGATCCGTCGACAGGCCAGGCTCAGCGGTGCCGGCACCCTCGGCCCTGCCATCGGCACCGGCACCGTCGATGGCGATGGGTTGATGCACCATGAGTTGTGGAAGACCTCTCTCTGTGCGTGGTGGTACTGCTTGGGGACGCCGAGAAATACGCACCCCGTACCAAACAAGCCTTCCTACGAGCAAGGAAACCCAAAATACAAAAATAGTTGGATAGTTGGCACCGCCGCAACTAACTTAAAAAACTAGCCAGCTAATAACTAGCTGGCAACTATTAGTCAGCCAACTCACAGCCCTAGTAAATACCGTTCAGTTCGCACAGGGTTACTATCATCGTTTTTGAGCGCTCGTTTTCATCGACAATGGTAAGGGTGCTAATAAGTCGAACCTTATATTTTCGGAAGGCTCTCGGCCAGAATTTTCCGGAAAAACCTTTCCGGCATACCTTATACCGGCGACCTTAACCTCCCCGTTCTGGGAAAAATCGAGCGCCGAAAAAACGATCGCACCCCTGTCCGACCTCAACGTTCCTTACGGTACCTATATACGCCATGCCATTGTTTGTTTGCCCCCGTCACCCCACTCGCATCGCCTGCTGCTCTCTACACCTCCCTCGAAACAAACAGGGCGCGGAATAAGCTGTTCACATCTGCTACGGAGGCGTTTCGACGGGGACAGGGTTTGGTCGCACGAGACCTCGCCAGGCGGGGTCGAGAGTTGAACTTGGAAATGAAAGAAAAGCACCGGCAAGCCGCAGCCGAGATTTTTTCGAGCAGAAATCCGGGCGACCAGGTGCGTGCTCTCATACCATGATACTGAGTCTCCTGACTTGATTATCTTGATTATCTCGATTATAGTGTAGGAGTTCTATACCTTAAGAAATATTCAGAGTGCAACTCATGCATTTCTGCCATGGCGAAGCTATAAAGCAATGCCACGGTATATAGGGGTATGTATGATTCTGTAGCACTTTGCAATCTAGAACGAGTCTAATTTGATCGGTTGAGCTCGGCAACTGGGTAACTACCGCTTAGCATGATACTTAATGCTACTGTAGGACTAACGCGTAGCAAGAACGGTTAGTCTGTTAGGTTGTACGTATGATGGTATATTTCCCTGGCATGACCCATACCGGTTATACGATACCTGTGCCTTCTGTCGTGTGTTGTTTGTATGTTTGGCAGGTGTACCAGCGGAAAACGATGGATCTTCACGGCCTACACGTGTCCGAAGCTGTGGAAGTTTTGGACGCGAATATGGCGGCGTTGGCCAAGCGGGGGCTAGACAGCGTGAGGCTGTTAACGGGAACGGGCCACCACAGCAAGGGACCCACCAGCAAGGTCAGGTCTAAGGACTGCCATTATAATATATTTATAGGTTGGGTTGACGTCATTTGGCGACGCCGCTGTAAAACACGCCTCTCACTGCGTGAGCTAGACACCCAGGGTGCCGTTTATTTTATTTTTTCTGGCGGTCACCACGGCTGGCGGTCTTGTTGGATCATTTGTGTGGGGTTGAGAACCTGAACTCCGCACAAGAGAAATGCTCGTATCACGTAGTGTGTATATGGTGAGGCACCCACGAGGCAGATACATAGTAATACCCATTGCTGCCTCTGGAAGTGGCTACACCAGAAATGAAATCAATTCACCGGCGTCCCCGGTGGAATGCCAGGTGAATTTCGTTCCTGTTAGAAGCAAGGTCGTGGGTTCGAGCCCCCCCGAGTGCATGCTCGTATATACTCGTAGGATTTTTTTCTCGCAAAAAATATCTTGACTAGCGGAAAGCGCGAGAGCGTGAGTTAGCAAAATTCGATGAAAATCGACGAGCGTTGCGAATGCTGAACCCTCTGCGCGATAAAAATCGAGGCACGAACCGTAGTGGGGAGGAGAGAGAAGAGCCTGTTTTGTGACCCCACATCTGAGTTACGCCTAGGAAAGGAGAGATAAAAGAAGGGCAAAGATAGCAAATGGGATGGAAAAAAATAGAAAAAAAAAGGCTGTCGTCCATATGCAAGTCCGCCTCACGGGCGGTTCTTACCAGGATGCAGCTCACCCTCCGTGCGACTCGCCCAATACCTCACGGCGCTTCGCGCTTGGTGCAAGCAATGTCTGCCTGGTTGGTGAAAACCCAACGTGCTCCGTCCCGGCATTGTAGGGATGCGAGGGTCTATGGTCATACGACTACGGCCGTGCACAACATGAGTACACCCCCCCCTCCCCCTTGTCTGGGTCTCGCCAATTGAGACAATAAGGCTGCCGGATTGTTTTTCACGTGCACGGTGGAAAAAGGGACACGGGGATTATTTATTTGTTTTATGTCATTCCTTTAGTATGGGGGACCATAGTAAGTAGGACCGACGGTATGCATACACACAAAACACTACCAGGTATATATGTACCTATTTTTACTAACAGTAGTTGGTCCTATTTTCTATGGTCCGCCGTAAAAAATGGTCGAATTTTGGAATTTATTATGCATTATGCACATGATCGGAAAGCGCAAATATATATTAACACACCTACAGTCCGTTGTGAAAGGTTTTCGCTCGTTGCAGGAACGTTACATCTCTCTTGCCTTGAAGTGGACGAACTGAATACATCTGAATGCATGTCGCGGTCTTTTGATACGTACCGCGCTGCCTCTCTCTTGCCTTGAAGTGGACGAAATGAATACATGTGAATGCATGTGGCGGTCTGTTGACACGCATCGTTCTTAACCTTGAAATTACCTCGAAATTACCTTGAAATTACCTTGAAACAGGCACGTCTTATTCCAGCCGTGGAACACTTCTGCCAGTCTCGCGGCCTCCACTACCGACGCGACCAGGGCACGGGGCACGTGGGGATCATCGACGTTAGCCTAGCGGGCGTGGGGGCGCTGTCAGTGCTGCCAGAAGAAGGCGGTGGTGGCGGTGGTGGGTACGAAGGTTACGGAAACGGCGGCGCCGGAGTCGATGTGGGTTGGGGCGGGGGGAGCTTGGGCGTAAGTTTTCAGCAGCAGCAGCAGCAGCAGCAGCAACGACATAATGGCGTCGGTAGCGGTATTCGTTTGTAGTATTTATGGTATACTACTGTAGTATACCAGGTACCAGGTATACTACTGTAGTGTGATGAGCGACGAGGTAGCAGCTGCAGCAGCAGCACGAGCATCAGCAGCATCAGCAGCAACAGCAGCAGCAGCAGCGGCGGTAGCAACAGCAGTAAGTAGCGGTAAAGCAGCCGCTTATGCGGGACAGCAGCAGCAACAGCAGCGTTACCAGCAGTAGCAGCAGTAGCAGTAGCAGCAGTAGCAGGAGCAGCAGCAGTAGCAGCAGCAGCAGCAGCAGCAGCAGCAGTAGCAGCAGCAGCAGCAGTAGCAGCAGCTGGCAGCATTCCGGGGAGGGTGTGTACTGTGTGCGTGGGCCATCAGACAGACCTACGAGTATCTGGTACATTATACTTGCGGTGTTGCAGACCAGTACTAAACCATAACACCATAACACCCATGGTGTGGTGGTGTAGTATAAAATCACGATATGACACCACTCTGGACCGAAATATAAGGACCTTTGGGGATATACACTAATATCTTAATATTATAATATCAAACCCAAACGATCCTTACGTTTCGGCCCATAGCGATAACATATACCCTGGTATATGTCACCTGGTGTATCGTTGGTTGCTGGAGTTGGGGGGCGAGAGAAAGCTGCCTTGATCTCTCCCGATTGTGGGAGATGCTGCAGCAAAATCAACGCGGTAGTTCGCTTTTAGAGGGAAAGCTGTACGTAGTTAGTCTGCTTCGGCTCTTCTGAACCTACTGGAGTATATACAATACCGTTAAAATATGTAAAATATGTCGCTATTTTTCCCCTGGGGGGACTTTTTGTAGTACGAAGTACCTGGTATACGTTGACCTGGTATATACGAAGTATAATATATAGGTACCCTGGTATGTATTATACGTAAGGCCAAATATACTATTTCCCTTGTGGGTTGTGAACTATTCCCCTGCCTGTGCGTTGGTTGGGTTTAGTATTTTTTGTGGCGGCTTGTTCGGTTGGGGTGTAGGACGCATGCAGTTACCCACGCAAGCAAGTTGCCTTCGTGGAGGGAGTGGGGGTGTGTATTGACTACCTTTGTGTACTTGAGGTGGGGAGAGGGCAATCTGGGAGCTGCAACGAACCCGTCAAAATACTCAAAATGCAAAATGCCATTTTTTTGTGCTAGTACCGTATACCAGGTACATATTACATAACACTTCCTTGTTTTTGTGCACCTACCTTTAGATTATGTACGAGAGTAGAATCAGCGATTTACACTATACCCTGCTGTTCCCAGTTGCACTGGTCTTGGTGCGGTGCTTAAATTATGAAGAGTGGAGTCTCGCACAAAAGAGGTGAAGGTCATGAAGGAAATAGGAAATAGAAGGGACGCGAGAGGGCGACCGAAACAACGCTAACTTTAATGCTACGGACCGTCTACTGCAAGTTAAGTATTGTATGTAGTAATAACGTAATAACAGCGTGAGGGCCCAGAAGAACAACGGGTAGGACCGCGTTGCACCCGTGCCGCACGACTATCATACTTACTTGCATTGCAACCATTGTATCTCGGACACTGGTCTAGTCTCTATCTGCATCCACCCCCCAACCATGCGTGAAGTGGCCGTTACTACTATTAATACTAACAGCCGATCATACATACCAAATGCGGATCGATTTGTTTTTTTAGGATGGAAAAGTGTTTTTTTTCCAACGAAATCGCCAAATATATTCGTCAAGATTACAGAAATTATCGAAGAGTGTTGTGCCCCCCCCCCCCCCCCCCCCCCCCCCCCCCCCCCCCATGACGGGTCTCCTTCTCTGCACTCAAGGACAAGACAGCACATGAGTTTATACTTTTGTTTGCAGAATACCGCTATAATCTGGCGAATTTGAATGCAGCGCCAAGTATATGCGTTGCCGCGCTGTTCCCCAGTGTGCTGCCTAGTTATTTCTCTCTACCAGGTACCTGGTAGTTATTTAGGTTGGACGGTCGTACATGGATAGATCGGAGGTCAACAACTACAGTAACGAGCTATGCATGATCGACGGCAATTGCAAGTTGTAAGTGAGCGCGAACCCCCCCCCCCCCCCCCCGAGTGTTCCTTTGTTGTGTGCACCATGCATGATGCTACTGTAGAATACGACGACAACGATATGGCAACATTGCAACGCCCTGCTGTTCCCTAGGTGTCACATTTTCATGGCGAGCGACCGGCGTTGGGGTGTATGTAGGGTTCCTCAACCCTCTCGAGTCTTGAGAGATAAAAAGGCAAATGGATGGCCCCCGATAAAAATTGACGATACAAAGTGACGGTTACAAAAGTAGTAGTAGTAACGGCCACTACTGGATTGGGTGATGATATGATACAATGGGTGTTGTCCGAGTTCCAATGGTTGCAAATGCAAGGAATCCTATCATGCAGCACGGGCTCAACATGATCCTACCCCTACTCTTACTACTGGTGGACGCCCACGATGCTCGTTGAAGGTTCACTACCCCAAAGGTATCATGGCGCGGTCTGGTCGCTCGCTCGGGGTCCCAAATTGGGCACCAGCCGTGCATCAATTAAAGACTAATATTTGTGTATGGTCGTCGTCAGTCATCAGAGATTGTTAGAGGCAACTCCTCAATACGTTACACCCCCGTTGGGACGTGACAGGAAAAAGCTGTCGAAAACAACCGACGATTACACAGCACAGCAATGTCAAGTAGTAGTAGTAGTGTCGACTACACGAAGTAGCCTCGGCTGATGAGCAACGTAGGAAGATGCACGACAAGAAGCGAATCATGACGATACTCGAATGCACTTGCACCACGATTTGTGACTTGGGTTGGAAACCCAGCATGTCTCATAGAAACACATACATGCTGGATATTATAGCCCTGAAAGGTGAGAGCCCGTCACCGTGTTCCTGTCATAGGGCAACCAAAATCCATTTTTTATCGAGATCCAAACAATATTGATGTTCCCAGCCCAAACCCAATTAGCGTCTAAAAGGCCCAGTACGTGGTATAAACCTGAAAGTTCCTTCTCTTCTTCCGCGTGCTCCGACCTCGCTGTACCATGCACCGTCACCAGAAGTTGATTCCGCTTCAGAAATTTATTCTATCACCAGAAATGCATTCCGTCCCCAGAAATTTATTCCGTTGCCAGTAATGTATTCCATCACCAGATGTTTTTTTCCCCGTCAACCAAAGCGTACTTCGCCAAAAAACTAAATCGTCACCAGAAATTTATTTCGCCAGCGGGTATTGCGCTAGGGCCGCTAAGCAAACATACGCTCCGAAATATTATAGTATGATATGATATATAGTAGCAGCATGGCACCGGTGTGGTAGCAGCATGCTAGTACTCGAGTCATGTGTGGTACGGCATGGTACGGGTGTGGCAGCAGCATGCACAATAGGTATTCCAGTACTGAAGAACCGAAATAAAAAGGACACTATGGATCAATCGTCGGGTGAAGCACGCACTTCAGACGGCGCAACGTCCGGTTCCAGCCGACCATACTTTTACCATACCCTATACCATGCGGTACCATGCCGTGCAACACTCGTACCATCCCGAACCGCACCATAAGATACCATACCATGAGATGCCGGACCAGACCTACTGTATCTCAGTCTTCTACTAAGCGTGGTTGGACTACAAACAAATAGGTTGGGGGGGGGTGGGGAGGAAGGGGGGGGGGGGGGTTTGTAATGGGGAAAAAGAGAGTAGATTCCTACGTACTCAACGAAGGAAAACAATCTCGCCCAATGCAAACGACCTATTGACCCGCGAAACACGGCCGTTTCCGCGCCGAGCCAAGCCAAATCAAAAGCCAAAGCCTAGCATTGCATGCCAAGCCTAGCCAAGACAGCCTGGGCTCGCTTGCATTCTTTCAGCAACGCAACGCAAGCAGAGCGACAGATAGCACAAAAAACGCGGCATTCGCCAAATGTAGCTAGTGTGGCATCAGCAAGGGCAACATCTTGTGACTGCACGGCACAGCACAGCACGGGCACTGCCGTAGCAACTGTAGCAGCTGGAGTAGTAGACAACAATTCACTAAAACACAAAAAATAATAATGCGGTGCGGCCACCATACTCGCTAATTGCTTCTATGTATCAATAGTGTACTCAAGTCGCCCCGCCGGCCGTAGTCACCGTTGCTCCTGCTGTAGTGGTTGCCGCTGTAGTGGATGCTAGCCAATTTGTTTTTTGAAAATCGAGTAATAATCCACCCTCGGCCACAAAACCAGCTACCCCACCGATCAATCAACTAGCCAACTAGCAGCAGGCCAGAAAACCTCAGGCAATCAGCAAAAACAGCCAACCATAAAAAAAAACACGATCACCAAAGAGCCAGCCCGATACGCCAACCCATCAGCAATGAGCCAGCCAGTAAAAAGCCACATACAAGCCAACCAATCAGCAAGCAGCCAATCTGTCAACCGACCAATCACATCAACCAACCAAACAGCAAACAGTCAGCCAGTACATTCAACCAATCAGAGAGCAGCCAGCCAGTAAAACCAACCAATCAGCGAGCAGCTTCTTCCATCACCAACCAATTAGCGACCAACCAGTCAGCTGGCACGTAGCCCATCAACCCACCAAGCAATCAGCCAATCGAATCACCCAATCAAATCACCCAACCACCAAACTAGTCGACCGATATGGGACTACTATCGGCTACGTGCTTTTTCGCAAGCGCCGTCCATGTTCGCTCTACTTTCCGTCGACCGCCTTGATGATGTCGATGAACTCGGCCTGTAAAGAGATCAACCGACGGTTACACCCATCGCCGACCGACCGACCGACCAATCAGACGAATGGAGTAAGGCACCATGTTCGTCCGAGGCAGAAGAAAGCGCAGCGAAAAAAACGAGAAAAAAAACAGAACGGGACACCGGCCAGGAAAAGCGCACAAGAGTGTAGGGTGGGGATGGTTCATGAGGGGATGGTTCATCAGACGGAAAGAACAAGGAACCACAAACGACGGTTACAACCGACGGTTACATCAATCGACCGACCGACCAACCAATCAGACGGAAGGGGGCATAGGCATCGTGTAACATAGCACACGGGACAGGAAAGCCCACAAGAATGTAGGGTGGGGGTGAAGGGCGCACGATATCACTATTTTAGTCTACAGTTAATAATACGGGGGCCCATAGTAAAAAAATGCCTATGGCATACAAAACCTATATATTTGCCTATTTTTACCAACAGAATTTGGTCTTATTTACTATGGTCCCCAGTAATAGTCAGTATCACGGCATCGAAAACACCCTTGGTAAAAAAACAGGCGTGCTTTTGGAAAATACGCCCTGTTCGCCAAATGCGTTGTTTCAAATAGACACTTTTTTCAAAAGCACAGCAGTGTTTTCAAAATGCACCATTTTTCATTTTTCGGTACACTGGATATCACTATTACGGAGGACCATAGTAAACACTAGTAAATAGGACCAAATATTGTTAGTAAAAATAGGTAAATATATAGGTATTTGTGTGTATCATAGGTCCCCTATTTACTACGGCCCTCCGGAATAGCACCGTAATCAACTGCGCCATTTGCACGTGTAAATGTGCACCGTTTCCAAACGCATCGTTCTCAGATGCGCCGTTTTCGAAAATACCATTTTCAACGGCACCGTTTGCAAAAACACCATCTTGAAAAAAAAAAAAAAAACGCACCGTGTTTGTAACATGCACCGGGTTTTCAAATGCCTGGCGTTTTTCAAAAACACCATTTTCATATGCAACACAAAAAAATAACGCACAAGTGTTTTCATACGCCAAGTGTTTTCGTATGCACCCGTGCTTCCAAACGCCCCGTATTCGATTGCGCAATTGTCAAAACGTCCTAAAGTGCACCCGAGTTTCGAAACACCTAGTTTGCACCGTTTTTTGCAGGAGTAAAACAAAAAAAACTAGTGTAGGATAGCTATCGTAGCCCCCGAACATTCGTAGTGCACGTAGCTTGACTTAGCAATAGCTAGCACGTAAAGGGCACCGTCCTCAAAGGCGCCAAACTAGACGAATATGCACATCAATCTGGGGGCTGGCCCCGCTTTTTCAAATGCACCAAAGTACCAAGACACCTGGTACATCGTTTTCAAATGCACCAATATCAAAACACTTGGTACACTTGTTTCACATGCACTAATATCAAAACACCCGGTACACCGTTTTTGAGTGTACCATCACCAAAACACCTGGTACGCTTTTTCACACGCACTAATACAAGTATCAAAACGCCTGGTACACTGTTTCACACGCACTAATACAAGTATCAAAAGCACCTGGTACACCGTTTTCAAATGCTCTATCGTAATATAAAAAAAAGCACCTGGTAAAAGCGTTTTCGAACGCACCCCTTACCGAAACACCTCGTACACCGTTTTCGAAGACACCTCGTGATCAAAAACACTACCAAAAACACTACAAAACCCAAAAGGCCTGCGAGGCGTGCGACGACAGGGGTCGCACTTTTTTTTTCCATCTGAGGCAATGTTTGTTGTTTTGCCTTTTGAGGCAATATTTGTGATTTTGCCTTCTGAGGCATTTTGTGTCACTGAGACTGATGAGGCAATATTTGTGATTTTGCCTTCTGAGGCATTTTGTGTCACTGAGACTGATGAGGCAATATTTGTGTCACTGAGACTGATGAGACTGATGGGGCTTTTGACCCAATATTGTCGGAATATCGTTAGGTTTCTACACTATAGTTCGTGACATACTTGACCCTTTTACAACTGAAAAACTTATCCCACAATCGTAATTCCAAGCAGTTTGTCCCCAAAACCGCGGGACCGATTCTTAAGGGCTTCTTAAGAGTACCTTATTTATGGGATTTTTGCTCGTCGGCTTGCACTCTTAGCTTTTCTCAAAACCATTTTTACGGTGAGGTATATATAAAGCTCCTATACTATAATCGAGACAATCAAGATAACCAAGTCACCACCGTCAGGAAAAAAAACAGGCGCAACCCCTAGAAGGAAAAAATAGCACGCCATATATATGCTACGTACGTATGATACGTATCATATACATATATACAGTATATGAACGCGTGTGTAATGTCCATTCACCTTGAGGCTGGCGCCGCCGACCAGGAAGCCGTCGATGTCTGCGCAGTCCGCCAGCTCCGCCGCGTTGGCGCCCTTGACGGATCCGCCGTAGATGATGCGAAGGCTCTGGGATCGCGGTGCACATCGGCCATCAGACACGCACAGGACGAGTGATGGTTATGATGATGATGATGTGAATGTTCTCACACTACTATTAATAGGTGGGACCATAGTAAATAGGACCAAATATTGTTCGTAAAAATATGGAAATATACAGTTTTTTGTGTACCGTAGGTCCTATTTACTAGTATTACTAGTGTTTACTATAGTCCCCCGTAATATTAAGATGGGGGACCAGATAAAAATCAGGACCCATTAGGTACATGAAAACCTATGTATTCCACTATTTTCCATATTTGATTATAATTACTATATTCTCAGACAATAATATGAATACTTGATTCGCCTTCAAATCCAGCCCGTGGTCGCAACACAGGCCGAACAAAAAAAAGCGTCTCCATGGAACAAAACAAAATATTCATAGCACGAAATAGCAGGTGAACCGCAGTACCAGTACGCAAGGGAACGGTACTAACCAGCTGTGGTATGCCTGCCCGTACCACCAAACAGTAGTACCACGAACATATGATAGCAATTGTATGCACTAGCAATTTTATGCACACCCGAGAAAAGAAAAGAAACGAAGACAATATATACGAAAAAGGGCCAAATGATGCAAGACTCGGCAGATGTACAACACTATTATTAATAGTAACAGTAGTAGTCGAGCATCGTATCGAAAAAATAAAATATTGATATTTTGGTACCTGGTACTACTCGTATAACCTCGGCGACCGCAGGAGAGATATTTTCGCTAGTGACTGGCGATTGGTCGTTACAGTAGTCACTCGTGATTGGTCGCTATTAATAGCCAATGCTGACTAGTCACCGGTCACCGCGGAATGGTCGTTGTTAGTAGCCATTGCTGAACGGCTTCAATTACTAATGTAGTCACCTCTGATTGGTCGTTATTCACTATTAATAGCCGTTGCTGGTTTTGGTACAATTGCTATTATAGTCACAGCTGATTGGTCGCTATTTACTACTGTAGTCGTAGCCGATCGGTCGCTATTCATGAACCATTGCTGATTGGCTACGGTTGCTACTGTGGTCCCAGCCGACTGGTCGCAATGCATAACCCACTGCTGATTGGCTGCGATCACTACAGTGGTCACAGGCGACTGGTCGCTACTCACAACCCATTGTTGATCGGCTGCGATTACTACTGTAATCACAGCTGACTGGTAGCTATTCGTAAGCCATTTGCTGATTGGCTACTATTACTACAGTAAGCACAGCTGATTGGTGGCTTTTCACAGCCAACGCTGAATGGCTGCCATTACTACTGTAGTCGCAGCTGGTCGGTCGTTGTTCAGAGTCAATGGTGATTGGTCAATTGTGATTGGTCACTAACCTCCGCGACCGCCGGGGAGATCTTTTCGGCGGCCCACGCGCGGATCGCCTGGTGCACCTCCTGGGCCTGAGATAAAAAGAACGCAAAAAAAGATAGGGAGAGGTAACCATATGTGATGTCACGCTACCTGATACGGAACCAGGTGTCAAGCGGCGCAACGCCAGCTGATACGGAGTCATGTGAAGTGGTACAGCGCCAGCTGATACGGTACGGTACGGTAAGGCATAATATGGTGCCGGATAACCAGATATGACGTGACGCGGTATGACGCCAGCTGAGGCTGTAGGGTATGACACGGTACGCCACGGAGCGGTATAAACAGGCGGTATATACACGATGTCGTAGTACACGGTATCGTGGGAGAAGCGATGACGCCACTTCCACACGGTACGGTAAAATCACATTATGTGTACAACACGGTATGGTATGGCACGGTATGGGAGGAGGCAATACCTTAGCGAGAGAACCGGCGACGCCAGTGCCGCACGGTATGGCATGGGACGGTATGGTATATGGTATGGCATGGTATATAGGAAGCTTTGACTGAGCGGGAGAAGCGATACCGCCCGTGCAACCCGGTACGATAAAACACGGTATACCATATGTGACGCAACATGACACAGAACAGTTCGGCACCATATGGTACGGCATGGTAGAAACCGTCAAGTGAGCAGGAGAATCGGCGGCGCCAGTGACACATGGCACAACAAAACATGGTGCGGTATGGCACGACGCGATGATACGACACGGTAAGATATGGCGTCGTATATGGCGGTACGGTATGCCATGGTATATGGCTTATGGTAGGAAGCGTTACCTGAGCAGGAGAAGCGGTTACGCCGGTGCCGATGGCCCATACAGGCTCGTACGCCACCACAACCCGGGACCAGTCCGCCTCGTCGAGGCTCTCTAGCAACGCCGCCAAGTGGTCGCCCAGCACCAGCTAGAATGGTCGCAACACACGGCAACACACGGCAACACACGGCAAGGCCACCTCAACAGGTTAGTACTTAATAGAGCTGTGCGTCGCCGCGAGTCGGCACACCTTACATCACGAAATAGTAATATTACGGGGGAACATAGTAAATAGGACCAACTATTGTTAGTAAAAATAGAAAATGTATAGCAGGTTTTTGTGTTACCGTAGGTCCTACGAGTTTTTAGTCCTATTTACTAGTGTTTACTATGGACCCCCGTAACAGTTAGTAGTCGGGCTAACAGTCGTAGTTTCTCGGAGGTACCAACTGACCACCTTATTGTTTTCCTCGCCTACACACGGCAGAACACGACAAGACCACACTCACAGGTTACCAGAGCTGAAAGTCGCTGTGAGTCCGCACAACTTAACAAACTCACCAAACATCACATAGTTATGAGTTGGACAATTTACTCGTCGTTTCTCGGAGGTGCCAACTATCACGTACTCAACTCATGGGGTTTCCTCGTTCGTAGGGAGGCTTTTCTAAGGCGGAGCACATTGTGGCTTGTGGGTAAACTGAAGCCGTAGACCACAGCATTCGTTTCAAATTTCGATTCCGGCGGTGCCTCCAGCGGGCCCTCCGGGGGCGACTCCGGCGGGCCACATACTATTATTACTGCTGCTCCGCCCTCGTCGGCGACAAGACTATTGTAGACTACCTGGTATCTGTACGGCTGTACTTCAGTATACCCCTTACTATTAATAACAGTATACTGAAACCCGGTTTTGTGGGACAAAACTACTAATAGTTGGGATCAGTGTAATGTTGATTTTTGCAGAACTGCTGTAGTAAGCATGCGCACTCGCCTCCAAGGTCTTGTTGGCCTCCCTGACTTCGAGGCTCTCCCCGACGCAAGCGATCACGTTCAGCCCGCAGTCCAGCGCCACCTGTACCACACCACCACACATGTACCAGGCAATGTTACAACACACCACGACCACCCCACCCCATGGGACGCCACAGAAAAAAAACGCCGCGCGGGTTAGTTTAATCGTTATAATGTTATAATCGCGGTTGGTCAGAGACGTTAATAGCAGCTATGTACAAGGCATCTAAAGGTCAATAGTTATCACCGGGGTGTAGCATCTACCAGGTGCCTCAAGGTCAAGATACTATCACCGGGGTGTGCTAGCATGCGTGTTGTACGGTGTTATATCATATCATATGGTGATGTCCAGTGCGATAAGTACGATACGGATACACGAAACATCGAAATTCACTGAGACCTATTCATAGACCATACGGTGAGTCGAACCTTTTCGTTCAGTGCCAAAAACCGTAGAGAAGAACCAAGCAAACGCAAGAACAAGGAGAGGAAAACGTTGGCAATAACAACATAAACGACAATCGGAAAACTAAGAACAAGAACAGCAGAGAAACAGTTGTACTCGTAAGAAACAAGAACACGGACAACAAGAACACAACACAAGCTACACAACAAGAACAAGAGGAAAATCCAACAACATGAATAACGTACACAACAAGATCAAGAAGGAGAGGAAACGTAACATCAAGAACAACAAGAGCAGGACAACAAGAACAAGCTCATAAAAAAACAAGAACACCAAGAGCATACACAAAACAACAACACGGAGAACACGAGCAAAACCGACAACAACACAAATACCAAGAAGAACAAGAGTATGGAGAACAGAAAGGGGAAGAATAATGCACACCTTCGTCTTCTCGGCGACAAGGGCGGAGCTCTCCCCCTCCGACCCGAAGCCAACACGCCTCTCGGAGTGACCCGTGATAACCTGACGTAAACACCATCAAAACAAAACCAAGAAAAATCGTGACAGTGACAATTAGGCACGGGCTTCAAGACCAAAATATACCCCAGAGGAGACTTCGGTTCGAAGCGGAAGAGAGCGAAAGGTGTCGCTTAAGGTTATCGATGGCACTACCCGTACCATACGAGGATTCTTCATGCGTAACAATGGAAGTGCCTGTTTCTGTTTAATTTTGCGTCTTTTGCTGCAAGAACGCAAAATACGCCGTTTGAAAAAAAAACACACACACACACACCTGGTATAATATATGAAATATCACCAAATCTCCTTAGGAAGGAAAGCAGGAAGCATACCTGTACAGACCTATCTATCTACAAGGACACAACCAAGACGGAATTTATGCACTGCTGTGTGTATTATCAACATATTTGTACATGCGAGTATTCAAAATACCAGGGAATGTGGTTTATTGTATCATACATACAGGTAAAATACTACTGCCTGTGCTGTCAGATGCATGTTAAAGCATTAAAACAAAAAAAAAAACTCAGCGGCGTGAGATCGCTTTTTCCGTCTAAACTCAATACAAAGTAGTGTCCTTGTAAGCTGTGTGTGGTATCAATACATGGAAGGCGTACGTACACAGGTAGGTAACATCACAGGAGCTTATCTTAGATCTCATGGTAGAGATACGGCTTCGGCGCACGGCTAAACATAAAAGCTGGTATACTGCAAAACGCGGTAGAAGGAAAATACTACTGTATGATGCGTAATACAGTTTATTAGAAGGTACGAGCATACTGATAAGCATAATGAAAAATGCGGTAGAAGGAAAATACTTCTGCTATTTTGCATAATGCGTAATACAGTGTATTAGAAGAGTATACTGACTCGTATACTGATATACTGATGTACTGGTAGGGTATCTTACCCACTCAAGGCCGAAGTCCTTCACCATCGGTGCGCAGAGCTCGCCAGTGAACGCTCCGTGCTTCGCGGTCTTCGCCACATTCTGGAGAGAAACCTGATCATACATCATGCATGACATCATACGCAACACATGCAGGCGCACACGGGGAACGCACATCAACACATCATGCATCAACACACATCAACACATGGGACATGAGGCACACATGGGACAAAGGACACGAGGCCCATCAAGCAAGGGCATTCTACAAAGCACACAATCAGACAAGAACACATCGAGCACGCGCACGGGGCAAGCACACGAGCAAGCGCACTATCGATACAAATAAAAACACGTAATCAAACCAGCCACACCATCGAGCAAACACGTGAGGCACACTAACCTTAAGGAGCAGCTAGACATATCGGGTGAAGGAGCGCAATCATTTACTAAACATTTCTGCCAAAAAGTGCTATTACCGGACACCATAGTGCCGGTCGCCCCGGTGGTCTAACTGGTAGCCACGAAGCCTGTAGGCCCGGATGTCGAGGGTTCGATTCTCCCCATGGAGGTTTTTATTCTCAAATGACACCGTCTGTCGAGAGCGCATATTATAGCGTGGGTAAGCAAAATTCGACGAGAGTTGACGAGGGAAGAGAGTGCTGAAATCTTCTCGCGATAAAAATGCAAGGCAAGAACCGTAGTGGGGGAGGAGGGAGAGGAGCCTACTTTGTGACCCCGGATCTGAGTTACGACTAGGGGGGGAGAAAGACGGAAGTGCGAAGATAATAAATGGGATGGACAAAAAAAAAAAAAAAAAATAGTAAACACGACTAAATAGGACTAAATAGGACCTACGGCGACGCGTGCTACGGTAGAGGAAGCACTTTTATTTTAGGCTGAATCGTTTTCTGAATGATCGGGCTCCTTAACCCAAATTCGTCGTTTGTTCATTTTTGAGACGAATATTGTTTCAAGAGTACACTTCGGACATGGGATTTCTCATCCGGCAGCACATTTTATTTTCTTCCAAAACCATTTTTTGGGTGAGGTATGAAGGTATGACGCCCCTTAAGTAAAGAGCTAAGAAACATCATGGTGCACCTCTATCGTAGCATGCGTCCGGTACACACAAAAACCTACATATTTCCCTATTTCCCTATTTTTACTCACAATATCTGGTCCCCTATTTACTATAAGGTCCTCCGTAATATGAATACCTCTATGTATAGTAGTATCGTAACACGCGTCCCTTCGAAGGTCAAAACGAATCATTGTCTTGTAAGTAGTATTAATTATTACTAACAAAATGGCGCTGTATCGTATTATAGGCTTTGGTGAATGAACGTACTACCGAACGGTACTTTTGTCTCGCCCACCTTGACGTCGGAGCGTACGGTGTCCTTCACCACCTGCGCGAAGATGGAGGGAGGGGCCACGATCACCTCCGCGTTGCTGGGAAACTCTCCTCCGTCGTTGAGGACCTTGACCTGTGAGACACCATACACCAGACACACCACACACAGCACCACATGTTCCACAGGACATCCAGGTGGGTCAGCGAAGTATACTAGTACATCCTTCGCGAGGAATGGATGAACAACACGTTTTAGTATATCTTTCACGAGGACTTAATGTACTCGTACACGTTACAGTATACCCTTCACGAGGAATTAATGTACACCACGTTCGAACGGCACCAGCCATACAACTTGTGTGTGTTGTGTGTGTGCTGTCTTCACATTAAACCGTTCTTTCTACCCAACTGCATCATCAGTACACCCAGTGTCTGTCCTTATTCTTTGTCCTAGAGATATACACTTTTTGAGGTCACAGGCGGTGATTGTGTGTTGTCTTCACATTGAAAAGTTGTTTCTACCCAACTACACCAGTACACCCAGTGTCAGTCCTGGTTCTTCATCCTAGAGAGATACACATTCTGTGGTCAGACTGCGAAACAGATAAAAAACTAAACCAAAAGTACAAATAGGACCACATATTGGTAGTGAAAATGGGGAAATACGTAGGTTCTTGTGTGTACCATAGGTTCTACGTATTTACCATGGCCCCCCGCAATACAAGGCAAGTAGCACCCGTCCTGGTCAAACTCACAGCCGACGTAATTCTAAACAAATTAGAAAAAGGACATCAACCAAAAACACATGCCGCAAAATACAAGTTACACAGGACACAAGTTACCTCGGACGCATGTGCATGATACGGCTGCACAAGGCGCAATACACGAGGCATGCATTCAAGCATTTTCAGGCATGCAATGTGAGGCATATCACGTAAGTCATGCTATGGTAAACAATACCAGGTATGTGTTAAACCGAAATAAATCAAGGGTGTTTTTAGTAGGGTAAGTACTCTAGGTGTACCTGGGGTATTTACCTGGGTACTCGGGTATTTACCCGGGTATGACCACAACGATTAAATACCAGAACCAAGTACGTAATTCCCTATACCTGGTACCACTGACACCCCACCAAAAACACCATACCGGGTATGATCTACCGGTACCAGACATGCCATCCCCTCCTGAGGTAGGGGTGCCATAAACAGGACACGAAAAAACACGGCGATGGCACAAGGAAGGTGAACACCAGTAACGACATCAAAATGGGCATGCTGGGAAACGAAATTTAGCATTTCCCCAAACCACCGGTCCACGGCTATATGGGCTGCATGCCAGTAACTTTATGCACAGTAAATGACCACTCTGTAGTGCCGGTATGCGCCAGCCAACAATACGGGCACTATGGCGGCAACCGGCACAAATCAACCGCACACTGCCACACTAGTTAATCCCATCTGTGCCAAGCGATTTCACAGGCACTATAGCGGGCAGCTGGCACTACTCAATCGGCGCTATAAAGGGACCACCAATGTGCCACTAATGTACTGCCACACGATCATAGACCATACAGATCGAGGCGGCATGGTGTCGCCGATGCGGTAATCGTCATATTTTCGTCGTTTTTCGATTTCCCCCCCTTTAAGTCCAAGAACGGTCAACTGCATCATATGTATGATACATCACACCACTGCCACTCTGAACGCATGCCGTTTCACAGACGGCGATGCTGAAATCACAGCGCCAGCTGCCCACCCCGCTTACTCCGGAGGGGGGACAGGTTGAACAACGACAGAACGCTACGGGACTACTCGAGCATTAAAGTCTCATCTGCGATGGGCCTTGTCTGACACGTTCGTGCAAAAACTTACATCCATTCCTTCTGCATCATGCTGAACCGTGGCAAAGGCTGCGACCTCACCCTACACGTACATACGTAGCCTACCGTGCTTGATTGGTGGTGATGTCAACACTGCCCCGTCAAGCGCGGTAGGCTGCGTACGTCGTTTGGGGTGGCGGTCGCAGCTTTCGCCGCAGTTCGGAATGATGCAGAAGGACTGCATGTAAGCTTGCGCGAACGTGTCAGACCAGGCTCATCGCAGATGAGACACAATCGGAGAGCGGCCTATCAATAAATGAATAGCCCGTGGGGTATAGCTGCAGGACCTTGGGCCTTAGAATGTCGAGAATTGCTAGTTTTAGCTGGGGCCTTGGAGAGTGCCGAGAATCACTAGTTTCAGCTTCTTCCCAGGTGGATGTTGGGGCAAACGAACCGGGGCTGTTGACATTCTCTCGGCGTTGAAAATGTTCGCGCTACAGCTGGAATCATCCAGCCAGGTCTGTTTTGATTGTCGTCTGCCCTCAACCGTCACAATCAGAGCGATGGCCCAACGGGTCAGCTAGAGCTGTCCTTGATGTGTGCGCCCGGTACCGTCCTGTCTAAGGATTCATAACCAAGTGTTATTACACGCGCAGGTTCGCGTCCTGCCGTCGACGCCAACAGGGTAGAGCGGCCGCAGAGGATCGGTCTGCGGAACGCGGAGGAGAAAGTTCTGAGGCGAGATCCAGACATCAGACATCACAATCTCCCGAGGTCCCCGCGCAAGGGTTCCAGAAACCAAGTCTAAAAAAAGGCTGGGGTTTCGACCACCTGGCGTATGAGTAGGCGTGTTGGTTCCCGGGGTATGGTACCCACACCTGGAAGAAAATATAAGGCCATCTAGATTTTAGTTGGGACACCAAACGTTGCTTATATTCAGGGCCAGAGTGGCATATTATACTACAGAGTATGTATGGTAGAACGATTTGAGAGGTTGCACCTTACACCTTACCTTTCCCCTGTTTTCTACTGTTTTTTTTTTATCGTAGGTGAATTATTTTCGTAATTTCATGTACTGTATGCGTAATAGGTTTTCGCGAAAGGCGTGGGTACATCAGTTCTCAAGGGGATAAGCTATCGCTTAATCCGGCTACGTAGTATCACAACCACCGCTGCATGCCGGTTGCCAAACGTTGTTGGAATCGTGGAGTCAGCGCCCAACAGTTTTTGATGAGCTTGGGGAGCTTTCGATTTCCGTCGTTCGACCTCTTCGGAAACAAATGACAAAAATCTCAGAATATTCGATTGCCAAGTTGTTGGATCTAGGACACTGCTCTTGCAGCTGCTCTGCTTTTCATATATAAATATACCAGGTATTTTTGTACGTGAAACTTGAAATTTAAAACACGAGCATAGTGGGCGCAACTATTTGTAAACACAAGCCTGCCGTAGGCCAGAATAAATCTATTATCAATACGCTCGGTAGTGTTGAGTGTTGTTCCCGTTTCCGCCGAGGCCTTTCAGGTGGAAACCTCCATTTTAGTGGATAAAATTGAGTGAAATCAGGATCCTACGTGGGCCCTACCGGCGGCGAATAATATACCCAAGGGTTTGGAGGAGGGGTCTTCACCGGTCTTTGGTCTTTATTTAACCCACAAATCGTACCAGGTAGAGTACCAAATATAATACCAGGTAAGATGCTTTGCTGGTTTTACGTATTTTTGGGTGTTGAAAAAAAAACAAATCACGAGAAGGTGTCGACCCAACCCAACCCCAACCCTAGTCCAGGCTAAGGCTCGACCCGAGCGCGGCTTCGCCGGGCGTTTTGGACAATCTAGAAAAAAGGTGCAGACCACCACAAAAACCGTACTCGTAATACATTTGTTTTTTTATTTGGTACGATTTGTCGGTCAAGAACACGGTAAAGGCTACGAATATTGGTTTGGAGGGCTCAGGTCCGGGTGGGACCAGGTCGGCGTAGGATCAAGCGGGCGTAGGGTCAGTAAAAACGTCCACTTAAGAAATTCTCTGACAAGCTCGTCGTCTCATCAATAGTTCCTGTCGAAATCGAGATAACAATCGAGAGAGCGGGTGCAGCTTTCAGCCACATCCATCCCTGGTTTCCTGTTTTCAATCCGCTTTTGCTTTGTGTTCTTGCTTTTCCAATAGAATCCCTTCATATTTACTCGCAGTAAAGAATCACGCCAAACGTGCGCCGGTAGTCCCGCAGCAAGTGTATATACGATACTTCATCTCTTCGGCCAGGTTCGTGTTATATGGTTGGGCGAGGGCGTGGGAAACGCCAGAGGTGGCTTGTGTAGCATTTTCCCACTCTCGGGGGCCAGCAACGAAAGTGATACCTCATCACACTATCAGGCTACCAGACTGACCCTATCGAGGCGACGGGAGTTGAAGCAACGGTACCAGAAAATGTGTGTTTTTGTATGTACGGAAGACGTTGACCAATCAGATCACATCAAATCAGCACGGGTTAGGCGTACTCGTATGCACAGTCAGTCTACGATACTGAACACATACTGAGCGCCTGGGACCAGTTTTGCAGTCACCGACTCGCGAGCGAGGTATGGTACGTACGATATTGTAGATAGGTACATACTGTATTTACATAGGCAGCGAAGGGTTAGGGTTAGCGATACAGGCCCAAGGTGCGATTACAGGCTGATTGTATTTCGAAGTTGTTGCCTTTGAAGTTGTTGCCTTCGAAGTTGAACAGGAGAATAGTGACAAGGAGGATGTATCATCAGCCGGCAGGGGACGGACCTGATACCCATAATAAAATAAGCAAATACGTAAGAATCAACAAACAACGAACCAACAGCAACCACGACTGGACGCTGCCTATACACTGCTGGTCTACACGGGTCTGCTTCTACGAAACCAGCTACCATGTACCTTGGTACGTCGGTATGGCATGTACCAGGTACAGTAGTACGGCAGTAGTAGTGGTGTACCCATTTTCTGGCCATCCACAGCAGTAGTAGATGTAAGACCAGGTAAATCCGCTTGTCACCGAGGGAAAATAAACTACTTGGAATTAGTCTCGGGGATTGTTTTTCCAGTACGAGTACGTACTGTAGTAAAACATAAGACCACGTAAATTGGCTTGTGACCGGGCGGTCTTAAAAGTAAGATGGTAAGCGACGCCCCCCGGTCACCGCGGGCACCAAGCCACGTGGGTCACGCCACCGTTTTTTGCTGTCACGTGACCCCTAGCCCCTATCCCCTCCTACGAAACGTCTCCATATATCTCTGGAAACCCTTCGTGAAAAGACACCCGGTTAGCGTTACCACCCTTATGTTCCGTGATTCGCGGCGGCACAGGTGTCCCGTTCGTCGCACTATCGTTTCCCGCCCCGTTTATCCTCAAATTTCCCACGTACGCTTGGCACTTGGCAACGTGGAAAAAGGCGAAAATTAAACGAAACACGTTTCAATTTTTGTCGTGAGGCTTTTTGGCTGTCTGTGGTATGATACATATGTACAATACAAGAATGCCATCCTTTGCGAGATTGAATAACAGATAGTACTCGTGAGTACGTACTCGTACGTCACTCGTACATACCTGGTACCTGGTAGACCTACGTAGAGCTCCGGGAAGTTTTGATGCACTTTAAAACGCTTGAAACGATGTTTCTACATACGTAATAGAGCAGAGAGGCATCCTGCCTTAGTGTTGGATATCGTATCGAAGTTTCGATATATTGAAAATGAAAAATCGAACTTCGATACCCGTTATCACATCGTATCGAACGCGTTTCCCTCGACATTCCTTCATTTTTCGTTTGCTTGCGATGTGGAAAGTATCAACACGTCGTGCTATTAATACTCTAAACCTGGTATATATTGAACGTTTCGACACGAAATATCGAAATCGTAACGTATCGATATTTTGTTCGCCTATGTATATCGATATGATATCGTACATATGATAAAACCATGACTATGATATATTCTCGTTCGATATCCATTAGTTTATCCTGCTGTTACCAGTTTACTACCGGTATAGTTTATAGATCATATCGCATACCTGGTACCACATACGAGTATATGCCTCCAGCTACATGGCTAACTGCACACGGACATCGAACGGCGCAGCTGAACTGCACTGAACTGAACCGCACTGAACTGTAGCTGTTGTGCCGAGTACGCAGAGTGGCTACGAGTACGAGCACGAGGCACTATCAAATGCTTTTAATATTAAAATAGTACGAGTATGATATGGGAATGCCTGTCAAGCTCCACGACCAACGTCAGTCGAATTGCCAGATGCAACCATGACTCGTATTCGTACATAGGACGTAGCGAGTAGAAGCGCACGCACGAGGCTTGCAAATTGGCTCATATGATATCGTACCAGAGGTACAACATATGATCAGTCATAGGGTACGAGTACGTACTCCTACGTACGAGGTATGCCCAGGTACACACAGAAGCACAGAAGCAAGCCATAAATGACCATAAACTACTTCTGCTGTTCCATGCAGAACCAGACAGCACCGACTTGAAGAGTTCGTTGTCTAAAGTTGTAGCTGATTGCTCCTACAGCAGCAACTACAGCTGTCGCGATAAGCCAAACTCCAGCCTGGGTGGTCCACGAAAACCCAAGCTCCTCCTGCACATGGAGATGTAGCACATCGTGCAACGCACCCGAGAGTTTTGGTAGCTGTGTTGCTATGTTCGCACCCTCGGGGCACAGACAAGACCACGCCTGGCAAGCATATCACCACGGCAGCAGCAAGCAAGCAGTGCTTGCGAACATGCATACATTTGGAGATTTGTTGTGCAGAAATAAACGTTTTGAAACAGAAGGCATCGGATGCAACCCCTTGCTCTCACCAAGGCCGCCACTGACTCCACGGAGCCGTTGCACTTCCAGTTGCCCCCGATCACGTACTTGCGAGCCATGGTGCTGTCTTGAGGTTGCACTAAGGGCTGGAGTAGATAGCGCTAGGATTGAGAGGTGCAGGAAGCTGGTGATGACTGCGATGCACGTGGAGCCAGCACGCAGAACACATTTTCCCCTTTCCCCTCCTTCACGAACAGCCTACTAAGAAAAATGGAACTCCATCCACACAGAATTCAAGATTTTTAAGATTTCGCCGCGAGTCTTTGGCGGCATTCAACGGGAACGGAGGGAGGATGAACGCGCGAAGTAGCGCGAGCATTGGACGGGAGCAGCTCGCACAGGCATCTGGGGCTAGGCTAAGGCGGCACCCATGCCACGTCCGCTCCCTTGCCACCACTACTTCTATTGAGACTGATGTCAACCTCGCCGTACCCACTGCTGGATGCTGGACCTATTCCGCCAAGATCTATTGGAGGTGGAGCATCCCGCATCCTGAAGCGGGCATACATGTGCTGTACAGAACAGCAACAGTGCCAGGGGAGCTGACACGGTTTCGACGCACCAGAGCTTGGGAGGAACGGAGGGGCAGGTCTGGTGTGATAATCTGGATGGAGCGAGGCTCTGGGGTCTAGGCTCTAGGTTTCGGTGGAGCGCAAACATTTACATTTGTTGTTGACGACGTTCCGAAACGGTGGAGATGTGGAGAGCCTTACAGTACAGTAGGTACATTTTTGGCGTAAGTTTACGAACAAGTGTGTTTGAGAATGCGTTTGGACGGCGGTATAAATACATGTACAAAATTGCAGCTGCTGCTCGGAGAGAGCTCGACAGCTTTTCTTAGACGTAGATTTTTGCCCTTTTCGCGATAACTGGCGATGACGTCCACCCGGCGACACGCAACTCCCTCATCGTGCTCGCCGACCCCTGCTCTGCCTACTCTGCCAAGGGCGGTCTCGGCCGTGCCCAACTCATGTCTCACGGGGCTGCGATTTTTCCAGGATTCCATGCCCTTTTTGTCACGTGCACATGCCATACCAACCAGTACATGATTTTTTGTTCTACACGCAAACCGCACTATGCAAGATTCCGTTTTTTTATGTAGACGACCAACCCGGATTTTTATCGTACCGGCTCCTTTTACTGCTGATATACACGTAGTACGTACTATATGTACGAGTACCAGTACCGCTGCAAGCAGTAACAGAGTATCATATACCAGGTAATTTTTAATATGCGATGATATCTGTACAGTATTCATGCGTGCGTGGTATTCAGCAGTACGATAGTGGTCGGTGTGTGCCTGGATATAGTACCGGGCAGGGCCTCGCGTGCGCTCGCGGGCGTGGACATGAGGGCGGTGGGCGCTGCAGCAACGTTTACCAAGAATATGGTGATGGAGAGCGCACATACAAAACACACACGCTCTTTTTTTTTACACGCAGCTACTACTGTACATGCATATACCCGTACGTACGTACGTACGTACGTATCATAACACCTCAGTACCATAGGGTGATATTTACAAGAAATAAGAAATTCGGAAGCCGTTATATTGAAGCTAGTATAAAACGCATCCTCTCCTCTCATGTAAATAATAAACCTAGCCTCCGTTTGTGAGTGTTTTTCATTATTAGGTGTCATGTACTACTGCTGTACACCCCTTGGCAGTACAGAGTCGCTTTGTTCGCCCTAAGCTTAGCTACCAATCTGCCTCAGTAGGCTACTCCTCGCCGTTACGGGCATTGCGCGTAGCCGCAGGCGGGCGTCAGCCCGCCGCGGCGAAGCCCCCCTTGTACACTGGTACAGTCAGCATACGAGTACGGCTTGCCCCACCACGTGCAACGAAACAGGAAATCTGAATGCGTTTGGACGGCGGTATACACTGGTACAGTCAGCATACGAGTACGGCTTGTCCCACCACGTGCAACGAAACAGGAAATCTGGTCCAGGCTGGATTTCTTATTTGAGATAGGGTGCTTTTCTCCACTAATTTCAAGATAACGACTCCCGAATTCCTTGTTTTATTCGCATTTTTTTCAGCCTGGCTTCCTTATTAAATAACCTGTTTCTTATTAGGTGTCCTGTCCTGCACCTGGTAGGCCACAACAGCATTATTTGGTCTCGCCGGTTCCCTATTCTTCTTGGTGTCTTAACTAACTTTTGAAAAACAAATTAGCGCTGGGCGATGGGAAACCCGCACCTCGGATCGAAGATTGGATACAGCAGTACAGGACACCTATTAATACTAAGAAACAGGAAGTATGGTCCATGCTGGATTTGTTATTCGAGAGAGGGTGCTTTCTGCATTAATTTCAAGATGACGACTCCCGAATTTATTATTTTCCTCCAAATGTCAGCCTGGCTTGCTTGTTAGCCTGTTTCTTATTAGGTGTCTTGCCCTGTACTCTGTAGATTGCAGACACGTAGTATACGGCCGTGCACGGAGACCCCTCAACCGATACGTCCCAACAACCCCGCCGTTCTTACGGCTGGTGCTGCGGCTGCTATTGATAGACCACTGCTGCGACCCATTACTGCTATTGCTGCTGCTACCGTGCTGCTGCTGTTGTTGCTGCTGTTCCTGCTGCGCTGCACATTATGTATTTATGTTTTTTGTCTGGATCCCATGGGATCTCCCAGAGGGTGCCCATGAGTCCCCGCGGGCTACCATGGGAACCACGGTGAGAGTGCATGGGTTCCCACGTGGGAGCCCGCGGGAGTCCATGATATCTTGCGGTCGTGCCCATGGAAGCCCGTGGGTCCCCGCGGGATGCCAAGGGGTGCCACGAGATGACGCGGGGTCCTGAGGTGCCTCCCGTCGGATACCGCGGGAGTTCTTGGTACTGGACTCCCCCCTTGAAGTCCCGGGGGAGGTCCATCGGGGACACCCATGGGATGCCACACGTGCCCCCGCGCGAGCTCCCATGCTATATCGTAATTAGTAAGACGTACCGTAAACGATTAACCATGGCCGATTCAACCGTGAGGCGAATAAGTCATCGGGGGGAGCTCATGCGAACGCCCGCGATTGCCCGTGGGCTCTCCCCACTTGCCCCCGTGGGGTTCTACTTAGCCCCGTAGGATCCCACGGAGTCCCACGGGGGACGGGGGCTCCCACGCGGGCTTGCACGCGGGCTCCCACGCAAGCTATCAGGCGGGCTATCACGTGGGCTGCCTCGCGGGCTGTCACGCAGGCTCCCATACGGGCCCTCACGTGGGCTACCAGGCGGGCTGCCACGCCGGCTCCCCCGTGGGCTCCCATGTGCAGTCCCGCGGGGGCCAGATAGGGCTCCCCCGGGCTCCCAGTTGGGATCTCGCGGGCGCAAGGCCGGCTCCCATGGGCACGTGGTTCCCACATGTCCCTGACGGGCCCCCACGCGGAGTGGTACGGTTCTTCCCTAAGGATCTTGTGCCCCCCCCCCCGGAATCCCGGGTGGAATCTAGCGGGCGTCCGTGGGCTCCCGCGTGTTTTCCTGCGGGATCCCACCGGCGCCTGCGTGGGGTGCCGTGGGAGCCCACGAGGCCGCATGTGGGAGCTCGCAGGAGACCATGGGCTCCCATGGGCGCCCGCCCAAATGCACGATAATGTCGGACATTGGCCATGGGGCAGCCATGTATACCGCCTGGAGACCCACGGGCAGCCCATGGGTTACCTATGGACCAGCACTTCCAATCCATGGGTAACCCATTGGCAACCCATGAGCTACTGGGCGGCCCATGGGTGATCCATGGGCAACCCATGGGCGACCGACGGACCAGTAGTAAACCAGTAAGAGACCCGTGGGCGATCGATTGGTGACCCGTTGGTCAGCTATATATACCATCGGGAGATCCATGAGCGACCCATGGGTGACCCCTGGGTGTGACGTATGGACCAGCACTGTGAAGCCCCGTCAGTGACCCATGCATGGGGCGACTCATGAGACACACGGGTCACCCATGGTTCTCCCGTTGGTATATATACATATAGTCGATCCATGGGCCGCCCGTGAGTCACCCATGGGTTTTGTATTGGTATATATGCCGGATCCATGGGTCACCCTTGGGTCGCACGTGTTTATCGTGCCTGGCATGGGTCGCCCATGGCTCTTCCGTTGGTATATGCGCATGATCCATGGGTCGCCCATGGGTCTCGAATGAATTTCCACTGCTGGCCCAAGAGTCACTCATTGGTCATGTGGAGGCCCATGTAACCCATGGGCGACCCATGGGCGATCCATGAGAGATCCCCAGACTTCCCATGGACTATCCATGCGTGTACTTATGGGTCTCCCATGCGTGTACAGGGTCACCAACAATGGATCTACCATGGATATACCGTGTTGCCCCATGGGTATCTCATTGCTCCCCCATGGAAACCCCAGGGGCCCCCCATGGCATTGGACCCCCTTGAGGTATCCATGGATTCCCCGTGGGTACCTCATGGGTCCTCCGTGGGTCCTTTACGGGTAACTCATGCCCCCCCCCATGACTACCGCATGGGTCGCCCATGGATCGCCCATCGGCGAGTCTCCCATCGTGTACAATGCTGGCCCCTGAGTCTCCCATGGGTCGCCCGTGGACCGCGCATAGGTTGCCCATGGATAACGCATGGGTTACCCATGGTATACAGTGCTGGCACATGAATCGCCGGTGGGTCGGCGATGGGTCGCCTATGGGTCACGCATGGATCACCCATGGGTCACTCACGGGCCTCCACTGGATTTTAACCCTAACCCTAACCCTCCGAATCCAATGGAGACCCATGGGTGCCCTGTGGGTCACTCATGCATCACCCATGGAGCATCCATGGGCCTGCACTAGATTGGCAGTGTTGTCCGATGCGTCGCCCATGGGTTTAGAGTGCTGACCCAAGAGTCGCGCATGGGTTTGCCACGGGTCGCTCATGGGTCACCCATGATGGCTCTCTCGTGGGCTCACAGTGCTAGCCCATGGGTCGCTCATGGTTCACCCATGAGCCACCCGTAGGCCTGCAATAGATCCACAGTGCTGGACCATGGGTCGCCCATGGATCTAGAGTGTTGGTCCATGGACCGTCCATGGGTCTGCCATAGATCGCCCATGGGTCACCCATGGCTCTGACATGGCTAAACAGTGCTGGTCCATGGGTCGCCCATAAATTTTTGGTGCTGGCTCACGGATCACCCCTCAGACGGCTATGCGTCCCATGCGTCGCCCGTGGGTCGTAGTGCTGGCCCATGGGTCGCCCACGGATCACCCATGGATATACCATGGGTCTTCCATTAGTCCATCGTGGGTTTTCCATGGGTCTCTCATGGGTCTGCCATGGACCTTCCATGGAGTTTTAGAGCTGGCCTATGGGTCTCCCATGGACCTCCATGCATTTCAGGTGCTGGCCCATGGGCCACCCACATAGTATTCCTATGGGTCTAGTCCATGGGCCTGCCATGTATCTTCCATGCGTCTGCCGGAGGTTTCTCATGGGCCGCCCGAGCGTGGGTTTGCGTTACCGGCCCGTGAGTCTCCCACGGGTCTCCCATAGGCTCTATAGTGATGGCCCGTGTGTCACCCATGGGTCTCCCACATGGCAGTGTGTCGCATGGGACTGCCATGGGACTTCAGAAAAAACACAAATGTTGTACATCACCCAGGGGCGCCCAGAAAAAAGAGAAAACGACACACCACATCCCCAGAGGTCGGAATAGAAAATCGTTGCAACCGTTGTGATCACATGATGAAATAAGAAAATGGAAAAAAAAACATCCTTATTTTCATTTTTTTTCACTTGGTTTTAGTAACCCCCCCCCGACCCCTAACGAACAAAAAATTCTGTGAGATGTCGAAAAAAAAAATCGACCACCCTCGCATCACCTGTAATTTATCGCTCCTGCAGGACACCTACCTGCTGGCGCGCGCGGCGTTTGGGCTATTAATAGTAGGCTATATAGCAGGGATGTGTGTATAGCCGGCACCCGGTTCTCAGCGGTTCTCAAAAGTTCATGCGGTTCGGTTCGCAGAAAACCCGTGGTTGCGGGAGTTTTGTTTAGGCCCTTGGTGGAAAATGCCTCCTCTACATGCAACGGAATTTTCTATTTTAGGGGCGTTACAGGCAGGGAATGATAAGAACCCATCCCCTGATTTATATGGTAGGTGCCGGCGTGTCGGGGAATCGGCCGGAGGTATGTTCTACATTTCTACAGAGTATCCTTGTACCGAACAGCGCTTGTGGACCAGAGAGGCCCATATGCTAGAGGGGGGCATTTCATTGTTTTTATTTTTTGTGAGGCTCCAAAAATGAGGAGCAACGTTCATCACCCTGAGCATATCTTTGAAAAATGGTATGCGCCCAACTCAACGAAACACCCCTCGTGCTCTAGGGGTATATAGTTAAATCAAGATCTAATGGTTATTCCAAATGTTCAGGGTGGTTCCTCAGTTATGGGGCGATGCGTCTAAACAAAACTTGGGCCCAAAAGTCCCCCCCTCTACGGTAGGATTCATCCCTGGGTTACCGTACGAGTAGCACCACGATCGTCGTGGTCGGAAAACAACGTAGTACGGTACCTGGTAGGTGGCAGAGCACGCGTGCTAGAGGCAGCACCTAAACATTACTACTAATACTACTCATACTGTAGTAGGGCTGGGCACTGATACAGTATGTACTGGCAGTAGCAATCTACTGGCAGTAGTATTCTATTGATCAATCAGGCCAGTATATTCGCCAGTAGTTTTTATGTTACGTGCGCCCAAGAAACACGCCACACCATAGTACGGGAGCCCACGAAATGCGTTTCGGGCGTAGAGAGGAGAGAGGAGAGACAGTACACTGCTGTAATCCAGTATACTGATTGATTTTGACGGCAGCATAATCGCCACTGACTGAGTCAGCCAGTGCCCAGCCCTAAGTTAGTGCCTTACCACACAACCAACTTCGAGAACATTTGTGAGTTAAGCACCATACGCAATGAAATGGGCTTGCAAAATACTACTATGCAATACAACATCGGATGCAAAGACGATGTCTGGCTCCTCCCACAGGTGGCCGGGACACCCCCCCCCGCCCTTACACAATGGGGGCGCAAACATAACCCGTGTGGGGAAATTGAGCAATGTATAGCACACCATCCCGAGGCGTACATGCCGAATTGAGAGGTTGTCGACACCCTGTGGGGTTTTGCTATGATATAGGCATTGTTCAATGTCTCCACAAGGGAGTTTTTCACGCCCACATTGTGCAAGGAGACACCTGCCACGATAGAGATAGCACTTCATGGCTGATTTGTTTTCGGAACCGCGAGGCTCCTTGACCCAAATTCGTCCGATTTTGATACTTGTGTTGCGATTTTTGGTTGTTTACTTAGGTTAGGCTCGTATGGGATTGTTCATCGAGGTACGTAGCACTCTTATTTAATTTCAAAATCGGTTTTTGGATGGGGTATAGAGCTCCTCAAGTGACTGCCACCCTCAGAAACAATGATGCAGAGGAGGGGCAGCCTCATTTCCACTACCACGTTTACTCCACTCGGGCGAGTGGCTCTGCACCCCACTAAAAAATGGACGCAGGAATATGTTGTTGTCGCAGAGTAGCAAGCATACCATGGTGGTGCATATCTTGAGAACGTAAAGCGTTAAGGCTTACAAAACCGCGAAACAATATGGTGGTTACTCGGTGGAGTGGCTCTCCTCCGCTGAAAATAATGGACTTAAAAGTGACCCCCTTACCGTAGCACCGGCCAATGACGCACCTTTACCGTAGCCTGCGTCAGGAGGGTGTACCTGCGTGACTGAGAAAATGCGGCTCAACAGTGCAATGCCAATACCTACCGCAGCTCAACGCAGGCAGCACGCTGAAACGCGCGGGGGTGGCCGCCTCAGATAAGGCTGGCGACGACGAGTGGGTGCGTGTGTTTCAACTCCAAGGGTGTACAGTACAATACAGCAGACAGCACTTGCCAATTTGGGAGTTGCCCTACTAAGTTCAGGCTCGAGTCTCGGACGGAGACAATTTTGTGACCTTTTTATACTGAACTTATAGTAGGACACACCCTGCCTGAAACAAGAATTCGAGCCTGGCCCCAAAGGAGATATTCTTAAGGGGCCCGTTAAGAGGTGCCGAATGTTGGATTGGGGAGGATCGACAGGTTGGCTTTCGCAGGCCTATCAACGGTGTCAATTCAGGAAGGATGGAAAGCGGCAGGCAACACAAAAGCTCGGGTGGGTGGCCGCGTTGTGTACGTAGGTCTCGACAAATGGGTACATGTGCCGACCCAAAGGGCGTATTAGAGAGTGTGGGCAGCTTAGTTTCCCCATGCCCTTTTGAGCACAAACTTTCCTCATTGACGAGGCTCCCAAACTAAGAAGCTACACCGTACCGTTGGATCCGTTGGACCCGTTGGATCTGTTGGACCAGTTAGATCCGTTAGATTCGTTGGATCCGTTGGACCCGTTGGATTCGTTGGATCTGTTGGATCCGTTGGATCGGTTGCATCCGTTGTATCCGTTGGATGCAGCCCACGGTATTGTGTATTGGTTTAACGTACAATAGACCCGTTGGATCCGCTGAGTCCGTTGGACCCGTTGGATCCGTCGGATCCGTTGGATCCGTTGGAGCCGTTGGATCCGTTGGATCTGTTGGACCAGTTGGACCGGTTGGGTCCCTAGAACCCGTTGGATCAGTTGGATCAGTTGGATCAGTTGGATCCGTTGATAATTTTACTCTATTTTTCGGTAGACACCTATTATAGCCTCCGTTGGGTCCGTTGAGCATTTTACTCTTTTTTTCGGTAGACACCTAGTATAGCTTCCGTTGGATCCGTTAATCATTTAACTCTACTTTTCGGTAGACAGCTATTTTAGCCCATGGAATTGTGTATCGGTTTAACTTGCAATATATCTCAAACCCGACTGGTGGAGGTGAGGTGAGGTACTATTATTAAACAGAATAAAACTCCTCGAGTGAAGCGCATCAGTAATAATCAGCAATCGTCAGTAATAGTCAGTAATAGTCAGGAATAGTCAGTAACCGTCATTAATAGTCATTAATATTCAGTAATAGTCATTAGTAGTCAGTAATAGCCTGTAATAGTCAGTAATAGTCAGTAATAGTCAGTACTAGTCAGTAATAGTCAGTCGCAAATGCTTTGGTGATATTTTTTCGACCGTAGCACGCATCTTACTCGAGGGAAACAGTAAGACAGTAAGGTAGGGGAGGGGGCCAGTCGGCAAAACGACGGGCCGGGGGTGAAACAGCATATCCAAACGTGATTTTACCGAATGAAAGAAACACGCTCGCGGGTGGATTCTGACTGGTGCTTCGTACGGTAGGGGGGTCGTGTATAGGTGCTTGTTTTTCGCCTGCACAGAGCCACTCGGCCGAGTAACTGCTTTATTGCGTTGTAGTCATATGACCTTTTTGTTGTTGTTCTATATGCACCGCCATCAGAGGTTTTGTTACACAACACCAACAAAAAAAAACTTTAGATCCAATTTTCAATTTGATTCGGAGCCACTCGTCCGAGTGGCCAAAACCCGGTAAATAAAATGTGGGTACCCCCCCTATCGTAGCACCAGTCTTCTACTCAAAATATACACCGACAGGTGGACTACTACGTACTACTGTAATTGTACCCAAACGGTGCACGTGAAGATCACGATCACATAAAGCCGGCGGCGGCGGGGGTGTACGGTCACGGTGGTGGTAGGCTGCGTCGGGGGGGGGGGGTGTACTCGATATTCATGTATGGCCGGAGTCGTATGACCCGGGGGGAGGGGTGCGACTGCAATGTGGGTGGATGGGGACATTCTGGTGTCACATGGCGGGTGGCAGCACGTGCGATGCACGACGCACAGCAGGAAATGTTGTGGGCTGCAGCGGAGATGTATGAGGCGAGATCTAGAGTGATGGTGCACGTGCACATAGTGCCACTAACAGGCGGGAGACGGCAGGCGCCGGCGAATATTCGCGGGGTGCTTAGGCTAGACACATGCTACGGTAGAGGCACACATACCATGTTTTTTCGGAGGCTCATCACACGAGCGGCTCTATACCTGCAGCAGTAGTCTAAAACCCGATTTTAATCAAAATTGAAGTTATTCTCGATGAACAATCCCATGCTCTAGACATCCCAAAACGTTACATTGCGAGGGAAATATGACACTCCCACAACTTTGGGTCAAGGAGCTCCGTCATTTAGAAACGATCTTAGCCAAATAACCAAATAACCAAAT
Source organism: Saccharina japonica (assembly GCA_008828725.1). Taxonomy (NCBI): domain Eukaryota; class Phaeophyceae; order Laminariales; family Laminariaceae; genus Saccharina; species Saccharina japonica. The sequence goes on from MEHQ01002178.1 coordinate 657,411, forward strand.
AACGGTATACCTCTATCGCAGCAAGCGTCGTTAGAGGGAGGGGGGCGAGAACAGGCAGGGGTACCGTTCTTCGTGGTTGACGCTTTTTTGAATGATTCGCCGTTGGAAGAGAACACGAGCGGAAGATTATCAGGCTCGTCGAGATCGTTAGCTTCGATTCGTGTCGAGGAAATGGGAGAATGATAGGGGGTGCTGCTATCGTATGATAATGTGACATATTGGTTGCCGTGGCAGGATGTGTTGGGGGTTTGCGTTATATTCGGAGGCGGTGACGATTTCGTGACCCGCGAGGAACGTGTGCGACGTACGATTCGGTAAACGTTGGAAGAGCGGCGGACAGCCGTAGGGAAAGTTGGAGTACTGGCTAAAGGGAGCTACACCACGCGGTCTTTGTAGTCCTGCGCGGGCGATGTTTCGCACGAGGTCTTCTGTACCGCCGTGAGTTGATGAGGTGATTCGACGCGCCCTATGTGCAGGAGCAACCGACGAAACGTTTTGTGCAGGATGCCGGTTTTAATGGGTGGGCTGGCCTTTTGGGCCGCTTTTTTTCTTTTTAAAACGCCATCAAAACACGCGGTGGAGCCGCGTGGCTACCCCTGCCGACCTCGTGCACCCCAAGGGGTTCGGGTTCGGGTTCGGGTTATGCCTGGGGTTGACTTGATCTGGGTCGACGGGCATGGTAGAAATTGACCACACACAGCTTGCACAAAACGTTTCGCCGGTTGCTCCTGCACATAGGGCGCGCCAGGTGGTTCCATTAAGTAATTACAGTAGCCACATTTGTATTTGGTGCATGCATGCACAAGTCAAACCCTCATTATAACCTTCTGCAGCTTCGGGAGTTGAACAATTGATAATATTCGGCAGCTTAGTGAGTTGCACCTTCTGAAGGGTAGTGCGCTGCACCTTGGGGCGGACAAGCGGACCCGACTGGGGAGACTGGGGAAGACATAGCGTAGAGGACCATGGCAGAAGGGGGGGGGTAGTACTTATGTCGTGCATGACCCTAGTCGTGGCGGGGGGGGGGGGGTGTACTCATGTCGTGCACGGCCGTAGTCGTATGACCATAGACCCTCGCATCCGTACAATGCCGTGACGGAGCACGTTGGATTTTCACCAACCAGGCAGACATTGCTTGCACCAAGCGCGAAGCGCCGTGAGGTATTGGGCGAGTCGCACGGAAGGTGAGCTGCATCCTGCTAAGGACCGCCTGTGATGCAGACTTGCTTATGGACGACAGCCCCCAATTAATTGATTTCATTTCTGGTGTGGCTACTTCCAGAGACAGCAATAGGTATTACTATGTATATTCCTCTTGGGTGCCTTACCATGTACACACTACGTGATACGATCATTCCTCTTGTGCGGAGTTGAGGTTGTCAACCCCGTACAAATTATCTAACAAGACCCTCAACCTTGGCAAACGCCAAAAAAAAAACGGTACCCTGGTTGTCTAGCTCACGCAGTGAGAGGCGTGCTTTACAGCGTCGTCGCCAACCGACGCAAACCCAACCTATAAACACATAATATATTTATAGGGGGGGGGAGTAATTCATTTTCATGCATGGCCGTAGTCGTATGCCTGTAGTTTCCGGCAGAAAGTTTGCCTGACGTGTGATGCAGATACTACTGTAGGTTTGCAAGAGGGAAACATCATCGAGGGGGAGGGGGGAGTTACGGCTCCATTTTATTGGTTCGTGCAATCGAAATAGGGAGTGGGTTTCAGACGCGTGGTATGAGGCCATCTGGGTGTTGTGTGCCCGTGGTCGTGTCATTTTTCCGTGCGGGTGCTCGTACTGTATGGCATGGCGGTTTTCTCGGTAGGGGGTGGCTGGTGACGGACTTCGTACCCGTCCGAGTATGTTTTTTTGTTGTGACAGATCGCTTCAAAATATCGGTCTAGAAATATATCGCTCTCAAATTATCTGCTTCATAATTATTTAGCGGTACGAAATTATTGGCGACAGAAAGCCTGAGGGTAAGCTCTTACGAATTGGCTGATTGTTTCAAAAGGGGCTTTATGTTTAGTGGAAAGTCCGGCGATTGATCTTCACCAGGAAACCTGCGGGTGGGTGATCTTGATACGGTAGATTTTACAGTAGTGCAACACAGGCGACGGTTAACCGATATGGTTCAGCACAGCCTCAAGCAAAGGATGACCCATGGAGTTTGGAGAAGATGTCCGCTATCTGACTTGCCTCCTTGACGTGAAATACGGTAACCTTCTTCAATGCAGCCAGCTCGTGTAGACAGTGGTACATAAGGCAAGTGTGTTCGGTCCGCGACGATAATATAAATACATGTATAAAATTGCAGGGTGAAGCTCCCAGAGCGCTCGACAGCTTTTCTTAGACGTAGATTTGAGCCTTTTTCGCGATATATATTACAGCATATACGTAGGTGCCCGGGACCCCCCCCCTTGCCCAATGTGGGCGTGAAAACGTCCTTGTGGGGACATTGTACATGTACCACGCCACTAGGGGTACCGATTTGAGATGTTGCACGGGCACCTCAACAAGGGGATTGCTACGAGTACATTGTCCAATGTCTCCAGAAGGACGGCTTTATCCCCACATTATTGGCGTCCTCTACCGAGTCGAGAGGTTATCGACACCTTTGCGGGGCTTGCTACATCGTTCAATGTGTCCACAGTTATTGGTTTGCGCCCACACCGTGCAAGGGGGAGGAGCTCCCGGCCACCTACCTTGATCGTGCGAGAACTCTCTTGTTGTGTCCAGGTCCTTTCGACATAACTACACTGAATACACATTCCTACGCCCACAAATTCGTGTTTTTCTCCGCTTCTCTAGGCTTGCTTTATTCCTATTTGTTAATAGTAGTGCGCTGTAGTTCGGTTCGCTTGACGGTAATTTAACCACCGGTCTCGCTTTTTTGCCGGTACACCTATGGTACCGCACATCACGCAGCACTGCCTTTACTTATAGTTCGTACCGTACGCTGTAAGTCCATCTACGAGTATAGTGTTACTGTTCGAAGCACTAAGCACATGGTGGGCGTGCATGTGGATATTCTCGCCAGCTCCGTCTCCAGGGGTGCTTTCCATTTGAAAGCTTGAGCTGAGGTAAGTTCCTCTTTGTAGATTGTTGGAATATGGGTTACGTCGGTAAGCGGTAGCGTTTCGCGTAGGGGGTGCTCCGTTCATTATGCATTATGCATGGTCGAGGGTCGATCGAAAAATGACGTTACAGTTTGTTTCATGTAGCTACTGTACGATAGAGACAGAGGTGTTGGTACCATCGTTTCGTTTGTGAGACCCCTCAGTTCAAGAGCTCTATGCCATACCCTAAACCTGATGTCGCATGAAACTAAATGCGCTACGTACCCGATGAACCATCCCATGGCATTGCAATACTTACAAGAACGAAATTCCGTCAATTTTGGGTTAAGGAACCCCGTCTCATTCCGAAACCATTTCAACCAGAACGTGTTACCTCTACGGTAGCAGGCGTCAGTCACATATTATATGGTGCTCATGGTGTTCCACTCCTCTAGTCGGTCCTACTATTAATAGTAGTTTGCTTGCAACTCGCTCAGGCTACGCATGCAAGGCACACCTACCTGTTACACGTGGCCGGGACCCCTCCCCTGCACAAGGCGGGGGCGTAAACACATCCTTGCGCAGACATCGAACAGTGTAGCGCCACATTAGGTATACCTTGTGGGGTTTGCTGCGCTGTGCAATGCCTCCACAACGATTGGTTTACGCCCACATCGTGCAAGGGGGGCGTCTCGGCCTTCTGTGATATAGTCGTCGCTGCTGCCGTTCCTGCTTCTCGTCTGCTTACCACTGGTGTAAACAATTTCAGCGTTTTCCTGACCCCGACTCTTTTTTTTGTCGAGCAAGACATGCACACTGCGCCAAATCGAGACAGTGGCAGTCGCGATCGTCTCCGTTGACATTAACACGAGTAACTACTGCATGTGCCCCCTCAATTATGTGCCTGTTGAGACCCTGCTTGTTCATATGTGACCCGAACGACGAAGCCTATGGTAAGCCTCGGATGACCTAGCTCAGCTCAAGGCCAGCATAAAGCTGGACCACTCGAGGGAGTCAGTCACCCTATTTGACACGAAGTGAGATGTGTGAATTGTTGCCGAGAAGAAAGAACCCAGGCAGAACCCGGGCAGAACCCAGTCAGAGGGACCCTGCTGGAAAGACTCCTGGTGGGCGATGTTCTACAGCAGAAGAAACACCAGTTCCGTTTTACCCACCTGCACAATCCATATACACCTGAAACCCCGGGGACAAATAATATAAAATATATCCCCTGTAGACCACGTCCGTGATACCATCCGCAGAATCCATACCCACCTATGATACCCGGGGATGTGCCCAAGATGTCCCCTGATGACCACAAGCCGCAGTATTTCATCGAGGTCGCTCCATGTGATCGTGCCCATCCATCCGTGCCGGTAGGATCGCGTCAAGACAACGCACTACCTAGGAAATATGTATTCTGGGCTGATCTCAAAGATAGCGCTTCTCGCCGAGCGAGCGGGTAGGAGGAGGGGCAGTGGAAAATAACCTGGGGGGGGATGGGGGCGGCGGGATGTACTCATGTCGTGCACGGCCGTAGGAGAGGAGAGGCGTACTCATGTGTTGCTTGCGTTAGTCATTCGACCATTGACCACGCACCCCTTTCGAGACGGAGGACCGTTCCTACTCTTATTATAGACATTTCTAACAGTTGGGCGCTCATTACGTTGTTTCCATATATTACATATACTGGTACACATTTTGCCAGTCTTATCTCTTTCCTGTTTCGCCGTCTGTGGCCACTATCTATCTTCTAATATAGCCGTAGTCGTATGACCATAGACCCTCGCATCCCTACAATGTCGGGACGGAGCACGTTGGGTTTTCAGCAACCAGGCAGATATTCCTTGCACTAAGCGCGAAGCGCCGTGAGGTGTTGGGCGAGTCGCATGAATGGTGACCTGCATCCTACTAAGAACCGCTTGTGAGGCGGACTTGCATACGGACGACAGCCTCCAATTAATTGATTTGATTTCTGGCGTGGCCACTTCCAGAGACAGCAATGGGTATTACTATGTATCTGCCTCGTGGGTGCCTTTCCATATACCTGGTACACAATACGCGATACGACCATTCCCCTTGTGCGGAGTTGAAGTTCTTGACCCCGCATAAATGATATGACAAGATCGCCAGCCTTGGTGACTGTTAACCCCCCCCCCCCCAAAGATAAAACGGTACCCTGGTTGTTTAGCTCACGCAGCAAAAGACGTGCTTTACAGTGTCGTCGCCAACCGAAGCCAACCCAACCTATATACAAATAATACATATATGGGGGGGTGTACTCGATATTCATGCCCTACAATGCCGGGACGGAGCATGCCGGGTTTTCACCGACTAGGAAGGCATTACTAGCCCCAAGCGCGAAGCGCCGTGGAGGGTTCGGCGAGTCGCATGGAGGGTGAGCTGCATCCTACCAAGAACCGCCTGTGAGGCGGACTTGCATGAGGATGACAGCTTCAATGAGGGGGAAGGGGGGGGATAAATGCGAATTTTCACCCGGATCAGAGCAATGCCTTGTAGGGGTGGTGGCTTATTTGCCGAGCTCCTCATATCTCACCCCAAAAGCGGAAACATGACTTCGAAGAACTTGATTTAGAGCAACGCGACCAAGAGCTTAATGCGCTTGATCTAAAACGAAATACTACGCTGTAAAAGTAGTATACTGGCCTATAGTTTCTCATCGCTAGAAAAGCTCGACCGGTAAAACAATATTGCCTTAGAAGGCAAAACAGTGCAACCCCTACCTACCGTGGGATGAGTCATCATCATGCCAAATAAACGCGACCGAAGAAGGCAAGGGCGGGTGAAAGGAACCGCCGCGGGAGGGAGGGAGGGAGGCTGCTGTCGACGAGACATGCTGAATAGACTGCCCTGCTTCGTCGGACTTGTTAACGGTGCAGCCCCCTTCCCCGGTAGAGTCTGTGCCATGCCAAGTTGCTGGTTGAACGATGCCTGTCGAGGCTCAAAACGTCATGGGATGGTACGTGTGGAGGCTCATAACCTGCTGGGATGATACGTGTCGAGGCTCATATCCTGATGGAAGGATGCGTATCGAGGCTCTGTCTCTGCGAAACGAGATGCAGAAGTGGCACGAAGTGACTGTGAAGAACACTTGCACATCTCGGACAGATGCTCGATTTCCACTTGATGATCTACTACTGTACCGTTCGAGCAGATTTATTCCAGAACTTTTATATATATGATCTAGCTCATCTTGCCGAGTGGAAGCCGTATAATCCGTATGATCTAACAAATGTTTCCTGGGTTGGATCTGCACTATGTAGATCCTGCACGACCTGTCACCACGGCAGTTGATGAACTAGATGATCGATATCATGATCTGCTCGAGGTGTGTGTGAGCACTTGTGATGACGGAGAAAAATACCACCACCGTTGAACAATGTTATTAGTCGTCTTTGCCCTCTTCATTCCAAGCATCAGACATCACAGGATCAACCCTACATCGAACACCAACCAAGCATCAGACATCAACCCTACAATAAACATGAACAGTCGATTCTCTCCCCCACTCTCCCACGGACTCCGTACGCACGTAGACAATCTGAAATATCTCTTTCTTACATAGTATATACACATGTTGCTTTCTCTGGAAGTGGCCACACCAGAAATCAATGAATTGATCGGACGCTGTCATCCATATGCAGGAACGTACGCCCCACGAGCTATTCTTAATAGGATGCGGCGTTTGCGATCTCCCCATTGTCGAGGAAATCAGCGTGGGATGTCGCTCAAGGGGCTGTGTTATCTCACTAGGTATATGTTATACATACGGTACCATACACTGATATTTTAGTACCCTCTGACAACAGCTACTTAGTAACTGTAATAACCTGCGCAAGACTTACGGTACGTAGAACATTATCATCATGATAATCGATTGTTATTGTGACACCATTCTTGAACAACGTTGAGCATAGATAGGCTACAATTGTATACGTACTGCACCTGGTAGGATTTGACGACGGTTTAGCTCTTGTTGGATCATGCGACAAGCGATATGCACCCATTCATAGTCGACATACTGTAGATAGGATCCGATCCACAGACAGTAGTCATATCACAGGTGCCACGTGTCCGAATAGCAAGTAGTGAGCGCCACGTACTCCGGTGTACGCACGTGCTACAAGTGTATCGTCATCGCAAATATACAGTAAATGTGTAAATGTGTTGCCAGGATTCCTGGAGTGTCGAGTGGGTCGTTTTCAACTCAGAACATTGTACTTGCAACAAATAAATACACAAGACAAGACTGCCTGGCTGTCCTCCCAAATACAGGGTTGAAACCAGCACACCCATGTATGCATATATGTGTTTGTTTGTTCGGGTTCAGTGCGAAAAACTGTACACCACTGCTGCTTTGCTGCCTTCCTGTAATAACCGCAAGCAGTTGCACAGGATAATAAAATCCAGCGAAACAAACACAGGGAACATGTATGCTGATCGGTGCAGCAGTAAAAGAAGGCTCCTTCTACAACTCAGTAGGCACTTACTTGTTCATGATACTTAAGCATAAAAAAGCTGTGCACACATATGGACCCCCCCTTGTCACCCTAACTGCTGTAAGTTCCAAACACAACGTCAAATAAATGCCGACATGTTTACGAAACATGCCTCCTACCACCGGCAACGCACCGACCCTCGAGAGCCCGCGAACCCACTCCACCCACCCTATTGCTGTGATAAGGGGAACGATAATTCTCGCACGCCCATTTAGTCGAATTTGAACAAGAAAATAGGAGGTTGACGACAGCTTGCTGTTTGAGGCCCCTGCCGACATAGCGATAGGCGATGACCAATCTACAGTAAAGCCCCATCGATCGGTACATCCACATCCATCCATCCACCCAACGATGACCGCATCATACTCAATCGGCGTTACCTAATCATAACTTAGTCGGGGGAGAGTTTTGAAGGGGCCTATTGAGCTATTGAGCGATCAACGACTACAGTACGCGACAGAAGAAGATGTTAAGAATCTGATAATTACGAATTTGAGACTGAGATTTTGGTGAAAAAGTAATAGAATATGCGACCTCTTTATACTGAAAATAGTGTGGAAGCTGCATGCTACGGTAGATGTGTACCGCATTTTTTCTGAGCGGGGTCACATGATGAGGCGCTCTATACCTACCCAGAAACTGATTTTTGAGGAGCTGAAAAGGGCGTACCCGGCGAATAATCCATGGTCCTATCATAAGTAAACGTTCAAAAAATGATTCAACACAATAATGAAAAAAAAAAAAAACGATTTTTAGGTTAAGGAAGGAGCCCGATCTTTCAGGAACAAAACCAGCCCAAAAGTGTCACTGGGCATGATCTCTATCGTGTAGCACACGTCGGAACACACCCAGTCTTCAATAATATTTCTAGTCTGGCCAAGGGCGCACAAAAAAAAAAGTTTTCGACACCACACCCGTAGGAAGGTCAGAATGAAAAACAAACCGGATCGCTGTGATCACAGGACGAAATGAGCGAAAAACTTTTTTTTTTTT
>MEHQ01002178.1:666157-715958 GCA_008828725.1 Saccharina japonica
GGGTCGAAAACTGTTTTTTTGTGCGCCCTTGGTCTGGCCAAAAATAAGAGATCCTTATGATCTGTCGCGTACTGTATGTATGTATAGCATATTAACCCCTTTGGGGACCCGAGATAGACACAGCAACAAACAGACAACACCAGTCGTCAATCAATCAAGTATTCCGCATTGCCCCCTCTCACTCACTGCTTGGAGTGGCGTCGTTCACAAGAAGAGTGTTCGCGCGAGAATGGTATCGTCATGAAATTACCATGATGACTTTGCGTACAGGAGAGCTTCGATCCGTGTCGGATACTATAGTACTCCCGCTCAGTCGAAGTCTGGCGGGGTCAAGCCCCATGCACCCGCACATCGACAAGGAATGATAGAGAGAGTGGTTGGCAGGGTCGATGCTTGAACGTTGTTAGGATCCCTCTCCCTCCAGTGATCGTCATGGCAGCGATCACTTTATTACGAGTACAGACAGGCGGCCGGGACCCCCCCCCCCTGCACAATGTGGGCGTAAACTAAATTCACATGGAGACAATGAACAATGTAGCACACCATTACTAGGCGTACGAGCCGGATTGAGAGGTTGTCGACACCTTGCGGGGTTTGCTATAGATACATTGTTCAATGCCTTCACAAGGAAAGGTTGTTTTACGCCAACGTTGTGCTACGTACGCGAGCGCGCGGCCGTGGCTTTCTTTAGCTGGGATTTGTCAGCGACGGTAAAACACAAAACATCACGGCCGGGGGGTGTCTGTGAAGAATACCATATTTGTTTTGGCGTTTTTGCTTGTTTGTTTGTTTGTTTGTTTGTTTGTTTTTTTTTTTTTTTGCTGTTGGCAGCACTTACTTCGAGCAGGGGCGTTCGTGCAGACCTGCGAGTGGCGGTTACCCCCCCCCCCAAAAAACGCTTGAACGTGCCACGGACGAAGCCTAGCAACCAATACATGCACATTTATTTGTGCCCTGTCGCTGCGTGAACGCCATCATCATAGCCGCGCGAGCATGTCAGCACAACGAACATCAAACACATATATACATACATGCATCTACGGCGCTGGACTCCATGCGATGTGTGCCAACATTCTTAGCCATGCCCATGATAGGTGGGCAACCTAAGGTCAAAGCAACAGCTTCATAACATCACACCCATACTGTCGTACATAGTTCCATAGACTCTACACTACATTTGAAGGGAGCTGAAATAAGCTTTTGTAACATCAGCCAGCCGCCGGCGTAAACTCAGCCAACTGAATGAAGGTTTTCCCGCCGACCGGCCGCAAAATAAACACCACCAGATCCACCAGACCTCCGGAGACACCAAGGACAAGAACATAACAACGTCGGCAATTTTCTACACAAAAAAATAAACCCGGGTGCCCGCGAGACGACCAATTTCCGACACCCCAGTACGCGCCCACTTTCGAGACCCAAGACAGGGGGGTATGTTATAAAACCAAGTAAAACAAAACAAAATAAAACACACTCCTTGTAAATTCGTCCGGAAATCCCACCCCACTGTTTTTCAATACGACGTGCAGTACAGCATACAGCAGTAAGAAGTATTGCTACCCCTTTAGGCGAGTGGTATCGTCTTGTCTTTTTGTCGACCCCTGGGTAGACTACTACATACCAGTACAGGGATGCAGTAGTAGTCGTATTTCGACTCCTACATGCCCCCCACTCACCCAGAAACCGATTTGGCGAAAAACTGTAGGCGCAAGCCTATCATAGGCTATAATAGTATTCCTACTGTGTAGGTGTTACGGCCTTCCCTGGACCAGGCACAAAATAGGTATATATATGGTAGTCTACTAGTCTACTAGTTAAAGTAGTTACACAACTGGGAATGCAGATATATCGTCAACAAATACGAATGGGATTTTGCAACTACACCGTTAACGAACGCAAATAAATGGGGCTGCACGTATATCGTGAACGACCAATGGAATGGGATTGCTAATAAATACCTGGTAGAAATATGTTGTCAAAACGGTCACAAATGGGATTACAAGCATGAGTACGAACGGGATTGCAACTGTATCGTTAAACGAATACAAAAACGGGATTCCAATCATATCGCTTCAGTCGGAAACATTTGGGCCAAAGACTACGGTACTGCTTGCTGCAATACCCGCCCTACCGTGCCACGGCTCTCCTTAAGAATGTCGGAAGTATCGCTAGCGTGAACGGTACCCCAGGCAACCCAGGGCCATCTGGAATGGAAACCCTTCGATTTTAAGCAGCATTCTCCCCGAGGTGCGCGCGCTACCGTAGGGTTAGCACTGCTACTGTAAGTACGTACCTGAAGGTACAGTAATAATACCAGTACGTCTAAGGTTCCTGGCTTGTGGACCTCTACATAATACATGCCTCACCCGATGACCGAAATTGGGAGAAAAATAGGAATCTCAAAGCATAGTTTGATACATAATAACGCCATGGGCTACGTGTAGTCACAACAGTATCTAACGAACAACATTGTACACCTCGGGAATAATATGATCGATTCCCATATGGCCCATATTATTCTTGTCTTGCGGCCGAAAAGCGCATGGCAGCTCTCTGTCCCCATCCTTGCAGGCAAGAAGTATTAATGGAAAATCCTTGCCCCTTCAGACTCGCGTTCACGATGATCTCTCGATCTTCTTCGGGCTACCTTTCCCTTACGACTGTGGTTTTGCTTGTAGGGGGGTAGACAGCAATAAATCAACGCCTACTCAACGTTGAACCCGGCAATCTCTCGTCCGGTCAGCTCGTGGGAGGCTCCAACTCCCTAAAACCATTTTAATAAAAAATTCTCTTCAGCTTTGTGACAGTGAACGCCTCACCCTACCCATGGAGCTTCGGTCCACAACATATATCATGACCCACATCTTTCAAGGCAGCTCTGCTCCCGACCTTGGACGATCTTCGTGCAGTACTCGTAGCCAACAATGGTGCCCGGTGGGACCCGTATAATTAGCGTGCGCTGCTAGCACATGTTCCCTCGTTTGGGTCGGATCTGTGCTATGCAGATCCTGCATATCGTCTTGCAACGGCAGGTAGGCGATGAACTACCTGTAGATGATCTAGATCATGATCTGTCGGAGGTGTTCCAACATTATTGGACAATACACATCGGGTCCAAACATGTGGGGTAGCTCCTCAGTTAGGAGGAGCCCAGTCACAGACGCGAGGCAGACACAGATAAACCATGCTGTATGCTCGTCATTCCCAACAAAGAAAAGCTGGACCCAGGGCCACGTCAGTCACTGCTGCTGCTGCTGATTATCTCTTTCGCCGGCTCATAAATACGAGTAGTGAAAAAAAAAACGTCCACATCTCGGACAGATTATCGATTCCAACTGTATGGAGTACTTATCATTACCATCTTCCAACGCAGACCTATTCCCGCATCTTGTCTTGTGTGTGTGTTCGCAGATCCTGCACCTCTCACAACGGCAGGTCGGGTGATTAACTAGATGATCTAGGGCACCATCTATCCGAGGTATGCCACATTGGGCAATACACATCGGGTCCAAATATATGGGGTAGCCCTTCACTTCAGAGGAGCCTACTTGGACACAAACAAACCCTATGATACCACAGGTACAGCACGTTCGTCGTTCCCAACGAAACCTGGGCCCAGGGCCACACGTCGCTGCTGCAAATCCCTGCCGCCGGGCCTAGTAGTGAAAACAAACACACAAAAAAAACGTTTCGGCAAGTAGACAAGCACGTCTAGTCGACACACCACCAACACGCACAAAAACAAATACGGTACATGTGGAAAACCCAACGTATCGCTGGCCCAGTGAAAAAAAAGGAAAACAAACGTGTTGGCACGTACACCACACACAACCCAAGTCGAATAGACACACCACCAAGAAATACGTGAAGTTGCAGACCGGCCCACCCTTAGGCTTCAGCGCCTACTACTACTACTGTACGAGTAGTGCCTGGCGTTCAGCTGGCCTGACGCCTCTAACCGGTACAATGAACCATACCGACGAGGAAGTATGTTATACGGGTGGCTCGAAACAATGCTCGAAGGCACAAGGAAACTTTTCGGGAGACCTTTCTTTGGACGATTCACGCCCCGAGGAACCCTCCCCCAAAAAACGAACAACAAATCGACAGCAGTCCCCAGGAACCCTGCCCATAAATAAGTTGCGACATAGAATCGACAAACCTGAGGAACTTGCCACACAAAGGGAACAGCACATCGACACTACGCAGCATGCCATAATTTTATCGTACACCCCCCTACGTACTACTACTCCCGCAACCAGCAACCACTGCTCCCCATCGAGTACCCGTAAAGATGATACGCCCCTGCTACTGCTGCGTGCGCGAGTAGATGATCATCGACTTCACGGGATCGATTAGCTCGCCCCCCTCTACCGACTGGGGCAGCATCAATCAATGCAAATCGACAACTCATAGGGGTGCTTTCGTTTGGGACGATCCTGCCCACAAACTGAACAACAAAAGGACTGCGTGCAGCATGCTACTATCGTACATATCGCACTACTGCTAAAACTGACTGAGGAAGCATTGCGTTTCGTCTATTCATAGGGTTGCCTTCACTTCAACCTCGCCAACTAGGTCTCCACTAAGACCAGCACCGCCAAACCTCAAAAGTAAAACACCGAATTAGCTTCAAATTCGCAAATAAGTCTCCACTAAGACCAGCACCGCCAAATCTCAAAAGACAAACACCGAATTAGCTTCAAATTCGCAACTAAGTCTCCACTAAGACCAGCACCGCCAAACCTAAAAAAACAAACACCGAATAAGCTGAGTAGCCCCTGGAGTGTAATTTAGTGCTACAGGAACGAATACACGAACGAACGGCGGAGCCCAAAATGCGACAACTTTATACTGACCGTGGGATATGCCCGCCGCACCGAAAACGTGCAAAAAAAAAAAACGTAACTCTACAGGAGAAGCACAAGCAAGCAGGGCACAGACAGACTCGGGTAAGGTGAATGTGTCAGCGCCCAATATCAGGATCATCAGGGGGGTGGGTGGCTTACCACTTATTTTCCTAAACCAACCGACCAACGACTAAAGCTATACCTTGAATAGTCTTGTTCGTCTCGTTCACAGTAGTGTGACTCAACCATAGTAGTCCTCGAAGAAGTGGTATCATACGCCCAACCTACTGTTTCACCAGACGTGAGTGTCCAAGCTTGAAGCAAAAACGACTGTCGATGAAGCGCCTACCACCATAATGTAAAGGCCCAAGCTTGAAGCGCGAAACATCTGTCGATCAAGCGCTACCGCTACCACCAGAATGTAGATGCCCAAGCTTGAAGCACAAAACATCTGTCGAATAGGCGTTACCACCATAACTAAACGCCCAACCTTCAAGCACAAAGGCGTACATATGTCTGCCGTTGAAGCGACGCCACAACTCATATTTTCAAGCTTCAAAAACACAAAAGGATGTCCGCTGAAGCACCTCTTAACACCAGAAAGCACCTCAAGAGCAACGCCTGATGACCAGAGTACAGGCCACACCAACAGCGACGGCGACAATACACGCGGCCAACACAATTCCATTTGCTTGTCTCCAACGAAGCGCTCGTTCCTTCAGCCACGCCACAGATCCAGCCGAAAGCCCCAGAAGAACCACAGTCGCCGCTCGTCTTGTAGGTACGATTTGTTTCTGCCCAGTCCCACCAGCCACCATTAATAGTTGCTGCTTCTTTTGCTCTTTCCGCTCGATCCATTTTTGTAGAAGCCGCGGATCGATTCCCAAGTCTTCAACCTTGCATTGCAGGAGGAGAGGAGACAATTATGACACGAAATACACGTGCGCACGCGACAAGGAGGAGGAGGAGGAGGGGGATAGTCCCCGGCGGAATCTTTTTACACCTCACAATCAACAAATCAACACAGGCTGTACCTTCTACTTTTGGCAGTTTACACCGCTATTAATAGAATGGATCGAGCATTTCCTAAGTGTTTTGTATGATATAACTACTTTACTGTGACTTCATACTCGTTTGGGCTGGTCGATGTTACTCGCCCGGTTGCTTGCCCCGGTGGCTATCTCTTTTTTCTTTCGCTTTCGAGATTTTTGTTTTTTTAATACATGCTTTTTCGTTCTTAACCGGTGGCTACGTACGAGTACGTGGTAGCTGGTACATATAATACGAGGAACGAACGCCAGCTGTGTTCTCTGTTTTTCAGCTTGCGACACCCCCGGAATTTCAAGTCCTACCATCCCGAACGGAAACCTTGTATAATTTTGTTTTTTTCCTGAGGCGTTCTTCCAGATGCCAGAGTTTTTTGGAGCCTGTCCTGTGACCACAGACTATTATTAGATTATTAGCTATTTGGCGATGTGCTATTGTGAGAACAATAACAACACCACCATAAGGGCACCCTAATAATAGTATATACCTGGTACTATACTATCGCCGGAAAACGGCCGGTCGCTCTCAGGCCGCAGTAACGGCCGGTCGCTCTTAGGCCGCAGTAACGGCCGGTCGCTCTCAGACCGCAGTAACGGCCGGTCGCTCTCAGGCCGCAGTGGTTCAACTTCCAACACTGTATGTAGCGGTTCGCCGATGGAACGAATCCAAGCTTGAATGCATCGTACCTGGTGAGCCATACGGCCGGTATTTCCGTGCATGTATACCTATTGATCATGTACCATACAGCGCTGCATGCAGCGGGTGGCCGTGGGATTACATCCCAACCCCAAATAGTTGTATTCATGGCTGGTTTGTCTGTGCACCCAGGTACACTAAAAAAAAACAACCCGACACGCCATTTTTGACCCTGGGCAAGAGCGTAGATCGTTTCTTCTCTTTTATTTGTTTCCGTGTACTCTTGGTGTACCTACTGTATGCAATACCACAAGGCGCTTCGCTCTGCGGGCGACTTCCGCTGCCCGCTGCGCTCGCTCACAAGGAAGAAAAAAAAACAGCGAGTGAAGCGGACAGAGAGATTCACGACTGCATCTTATAGATGCAAACTGGCGGCTTGCAAATGCCAAAATCTCTTACGAGCGCGGAAAAAAATATTTGTACGTAGGCCGGGCAGATTTCGATGTCTTCGTTCGTTTTGACACTGCTGTCTGGCGCACACTACACGCTCACACGCCCGATCAGGAGAGTGCCTCAATTTCGCGGGCTTTGGTTGCGTGTGAGGAGCTGTAGCTGTAGCTGTCCGCAAGTGAAGGCTGTGTGTGTATGTTCGCATTGAGCCGTTATTCCTAACCGTCATCCAGCACACCCAGTGTCCGTACCGAATCTTCTTTCACAGCGAGATACATGCTCTGTGGTCACAAACAGTATGGCACAAGAGAACACACGTTGCAATGCCGAAAGCAAAGTACGAAATGCAATGCCCATGCCATCGTACTGGATACGGTAAGCACAACACACACAGACCCCAGCAACCCAGGTACACGGGGCAAACATTACAGTTGGGGGTTGTTTTTTAGTCTCATTTCGTGTACCCCAAATGTTTGGCCAATTTCGACTACTCCAGCACCTCAACGTCGAGGTGTACGTAGGTACTAATAGCAGGCCTCAGCTGCGAAAGCCCGGACGGCCAATTTGAAGAGGATCACAACTTGCTGTGGATGAAAAAAAACGATAAACATACACCCGCTCTCTGCTAAGGCATGAACCAGCCGAAGGTCCAAAAACAGCGTGCCAAAAAATGGCGACGGGGACTTACTGCTGTATTGAAAAAAACATCTAGAGAGTACTCGTAGAGTCATGCGGAGACCCGAGGATAGTGGATACGATCCTCGGCGAAAGCGCGCGGAATTTTCCAACGGTTATATTTTTGCGTTGGACGGGGAGAAAGAGCAATTATATGCCGGTCGACTACCCGTTACGTATTACTGGTACAGCAGTATATGATACAATACATACGTATCATGAGTAGAACTTTTGAACTTTGAACCACTTAAGTAAGGGTACTGGGCATCAAGCGTGGCAAATACCCGAACAACGTGTAAACATGACGGAACCGGGGCAAAGCGGACATCTTTTCCGTTTTTTATTCCTGCTATTCCCGCTTCGTACCGGCACTACTGCAGTTAAATAGAGCCCTGGTTACTTACATAAAAAATTACGTAATACTCGTAAACCGACTGAAGAAAAAAAACGCAAACGTACCGGTGCTATATACCTGGTACCCTCTGGTACGCACCAAATTGGCCAACCGCCCGTACAATTTTAGTAGCCAACAGGGCTATACTTGGGCTGCCGGCACGCGGTGCGCGCCAAAAATTGGACATTATAACATCGTATGCTTATATAATGCGCAAATATACTCAAAACGTGTGTGTTTTACACGTTCCTTTTACCCGCCCCTATTAATAGGCCACGCTCCTGTTGGGCTTAAATAGACACTAGAATATACGGTACAGATACAAAAACAAACAAACAAACAAACAAACGGAAACGGAGCGAAACCGACCCAATTTTGTTTTCGCCTACGTACATTACGTATCGTACGAAAATTAATAATCGCCTCCGGCGGAAAAGAACCCCCAAAAAACATTCGCCTTCCGCGAAAAGGGGGTCGCAATTTGTTTTTCGCCTGCGGTGAAAACGAGTGAGGCACCAAAATACGAAGGTGCGGCAAAGCCTATAGGCAAGAGGCAAGTCGCACATTGACTCCAGCACATGGTGCGCCAAGCAGAAATCTCGCGAAAAAGGTGCGCCAGCGCACCGCTGCACGCTGCACCCCCCAAGTATAACCCGGTTGCCATACGTACAAGTCCACGACATGACACACGTACAAGTCCACGACATGCCATACGTACAAGTCCACGACATGACACACTGCCAAAGTGTGGCATGAAGAATCTGCGTTCTGCAGATGGACCAAATCGGTACACAAATAAAAGTGTATTGAGCGAAAGCTTTTTTACCCAGATCTCCAAAAGGATCTAGAAAAATAAAAAAAAATTACTCGTTAATCTGAAGCTTCACATCAGCTTCACATATATATACAAGACGTATATACGTATCAAACAAAATACGTACATCAAACAAAATACGTACATATTATATGGGGGGAACATATGCACGTATGGTTTTACGTATTGTAACAACCAAATTGAAATTACGAAATTACCTGAAAAATATATACCCCAGGGTACCTGTTCTACTTGTATTTAGACTGATACGGATATATATATATATATATATATATATAAATATCTGATACGTGCATACGTACGGTATACGGATTTTAAATTTGCTTCTATCTTCATCTGTCGACGCTGTCAATATATCATACGTACGACGAAAGTCAGTCGTACATATTATACGTTGCACTGACTCGTGGGGATGTCGGTGTCATGCCCACATGTCATGTCACATGTCATAACATACCACGCACGCACACACATGCCTCTGACCTCTGACTCTGACGGTGTTGGGGAGAACCTGCTGGGACTATCCTGGACTCGTGGACCCAGTTACGTATTCGTATGATATACCAGGCATGATATTAACATGTTTTTTTCTTCGCACTTCCGCCGTTCTCCCTCCCTATTAATATTTAGTCGTAACTCAGATCTAGGGTCACGAAGTAGGGTCCTCTCCCTCCTCCCCCACTACGGTTCGTGCCTTGCATTTTTATCGCGAGAAGACGTCAGCTCTTTCTTCCCTCGTCGACTCGCATCGAATTGTGCCTTAAAAACAATATATGTATGTATAATTTCCAATCGAATTCAAGTACAATCGAACCGGTGTCAAGCACAATATTAATAAAGGCGATGTGTCTGAACTCCTGGGGCTCGCGTAAATCTGTCACCGCAGGCGAACGTCCTTAGATGTGCCCGCACTGAAAATAGAGCCTTCCCAAGCACGACGACCAGGTGGCACACCAAGCAGGCATGCCTCTCGTTAGGGTTAGGGTTAGAGTTCCGGGTCGGGGTGGTGGCCGCCGTTAGCCGAAGCCAAAAGAAGCTCACCGTCGGGAACGAATGCCTTACAGCTTCGTGACGAAACCCTACCTCATTAGAAACAGCATCATTGTATGCGGGCACGTCTGAGAAGTTCGCCTGCGCGGGCAGATGTACGGCTACTGCATGTACTCCTGTATGTGCATACGGGTCGCCCCGATGGTCTATTAATAGTGGCACCTTCGAGTGCTTCGCTCGAGTACTATTCATATTCATATTTAGCTGTTTTCCAGGTTTCAAATCTCACGTGGGTCGATCTTGAGTTTGTTGACAAAAATATATAAAGCACGTAATCAAGTGCTGAGAGCGCCGATAACAGTACGTAGCGTGCGTAGGTGCAATTCGATGCGAGTCGACGAGGGAAGAAAGGGCTGAAGTCTTCTCGTGATAAAAATTTGAAGGCACGAACCGTAGTGGGGGAGGAGGGAGAAGAGCCTACTTTGTGACCCCGGATCTGAATTGTGACTCAAGAAGGAGAGATAACTAAAAAAAACGTACGTAGCTCTCGGGCGCGACATGGATGCAGTCTTTGGGGGGAATATCTATCAAATACGCCTGGCGGTAGTATATATGTAGTCTTGGTTTTCCCCGTGCTCGGTAAAACACAAAAAACACGAGAAGCATGGGGTTCGTTTATCCGATTCCCACCACGGGTATAACTTGAAGGTGCAAACTCACGAGCACAAACAACACGAGCTGTATGTCGACGGGTAAATAGAGAAGAAAGCACACAAACACGCAGTTTTTCTTCCTTTGGATCTCTCCTTTCTTTCGTTCTTTCTTTGTTTATCGTGTTTTATCTCTTTCAACGTAACTTTCGGTTACTGGCGTGTGTACGTATGTTATTCTTGTCGTATCCAGTACGATGGCATGGTACTGCTTTGCAAGCAGTAAGTAGACTAGACAAAGCAATGCCTGGATTTCTACGCTGCTGGTGGGAAATAACACATACAGCTACAGCAGTACATTTCAGTACAACTGCCGTACCTGGAATACAAAAACCCTCAGCAGGTAATATATACTATTGGCTACTCGTATCATACACACGGCGGGTCCTGGAACGTGCACCATATACACAGCAGTACCAGATACCTGGTATGTAATATGTACAAGGTTCTGCGGCTGACGCCGCCCGCATCATTGAAGCGAGTCCAAGACCTTGACAGCGATGATAGCGGTTGGTAGCTGATAGCGCCATACGATAAGAGTTATGACACCTGTTGTTCGTCGCAAGACTGGAATACATTGGTTCCGCTAAAAAAACACGAAAAAGCGCGTAACACCGCATGTACACGCAACATGGAAGAACCCAATGAGCTTCACGAAGGCAGCACGCCGAAAAAAAAGAAGCTACCGTATGATCGTCCAATTAATCTACAATAGTACACGTTGTGTGTCCAATCCGCCAAAGGCCCACACTCCAACAAATCCCCATTAGTCCACATACCATACCAGGGTATATCTCAACGCCTACTCGGAAATACTAATGTCATCTCCAAGAGGACACGACAGGTCGTAACACATTGCCAGTGTCGTCTGCCCCACGACGTCAACGCACGCCGAAAACTATGTATCGTTTAATGTTCCACGAAGAAGCCAACGCTGCTCCAAGGTCAAAGCCCAGACACTCAACGCATATGCGTATATACGTATGTGCAAATACCCAGGCACCAACACTGCCCGAAGCCCACAATACTCGATCAACTACTATTAATAATACCATTTCTCGGAAATATGAAAGACATGACTCCAAGAGCGCACGCACAACACCCATGCAATACGTTCAACACGGTGCCAGTGTTCCCAGTGTTTCCAGTGCCAGTAACAACCAAATATGTCATCAATACGAGACATGCCAAGCAAGGCAAGACGTGCGCTGTCAAGGGTGTAGGGCCGAGTGTTCCACACTAAAACCAAGTAAATTTGGTGTCAGTCAAGGCATGTCGAGGCAAAGCTGCTGCAAGTCAAGGGGCGAAAGTGCTGTCTCCTGACATCTTTGGTGCCAAAAGGGAATTCGATCATGAACGAGCGTATCCTATTGCAACACTTACTCATAATAATAACACTGGATTATAAATATGGTGAACCACAGAGACTTGAAATATCTCTAACTTTATACTACTATTAGAGTATACAAGGCGCCTACGCAAGCGGCTCCTGCCGCCCGCTACGCTCGCTCACAAGGAAGAACTACAAATGCGAGTGAAGCGGACAGAGAGGTCCGCGTTGCAGATGCAAACTGGCGACTTGCAAATGCCAAGAGCTCCTACGAGTACCGTTTTTGTTTTTTGGTAAGCTGGGCAGATTTTGATGTTTTCGTTCGTTTTGACACAGCGATATGTATACTACGCTCGACGACATGCCGGCTCTCGCCAACTTCGTCTGCTGGATTGCGTTGTCGCTCTATGATCGGCACGTACTTGCTTTGCTGCTTTGTGCAGGGCTAATGGGCTGAGCTGTGCTGCTGTGTGTGTTACATAGATGCTCGACAACATGCTCGTGCGAGGTACGAATATAAAGTACGAGTACTCATATGATATACTAGGCCCCCCTTCGGGATTGTGGTTAACTTTAAATCCCGGGGGTGTCGGGTGTCGCAAGCTGAAAAGGGAGTTATAGAACACAGCAGGCGTTCGTTCCTTGAACTACTACTCATCGTACGTACGTAGTCACCGGGCAAGAACGGGGAACATAAAACATATCTTTAAAGCTAAAAGGAAAAGAAAAACGAGTTACCGGGCAAGTAACCGGGTAAGTAACACCGACTAGAGCCCAGACGAGTTTATAGTTAGTTCTGTAAAAAAGACAAACAAACGTAATGGTAAAGGGAAAAGGCTCACCGGGAGGTAATAGAAGGATAAAATCCAAAATCGGCATGAAATAACATGAGGAACGGTTCCGCAACTGAAACAAAATAATCGTCGGCAATTTCGGGCTGAGGAGGCCGGGCCGTGAGCTGTGAGGTGGGAGAATATACCGAGCGAGACAGCTGAGGGTCGGATCATCATATTAGTAGTATTTATAAGTGTATATACTTGTGTGTTTTTTTGGATCTTGCTAGGCCTCCAGGACTTTATTCATATATAGTGTGACCTGGACTCTAGTTTTGCATGAGAACAACAAACAACAAAGGCGGACGAAACGGAAACAAACGTGCGACTGGTGAAGAGGACAATCGTACTATGCGTAAAGGAGCGGTCTGTACGGTCTGCGAAGCTATCCACAGCAGATAGTCGGAACGAGCTGTCACACGGGCGTATGGCGTATGATATGTATAGACATGAAGGGGTTTATTATTAACAATCGTAGAGTGCTTGCGATAACGTTTATTTTTTTCAACTTTCCTTCCCGAAAATAAACACCGAAGCACCGAAGGTAGGATTCGAGGCAACATTGATTTATTTTGACAAAAACGGGGGGAAAAGTACTTGATAGAAGCTAGAAATTAGACGAAATGTTCGGTCCTTTTTGCTCTCCATATCAGCGGCTTATAAACACCGGGTAGTCTTCCATACTTCGCACGCACTAACCTGTGCTGCTTGCCGTCAATAACCGCTGGGAGCACAGAGGCTCGAGAGGTGTAGCTGGAGTATGACACGGACGAGCGGCGTTGTATTGTGTCAGAGGGGCGCCGGCGAACTGCCGGCGGCCCGCTGGTACGCTCCCGCCCACTTGGTGTCGTGGAGGATGCGTCGTTCAGAAAGGACTACTCGTACGAGTCCTCGTATGTACACGTGCTCGTACCGCCTTTCTTTTGCTTGTAGAGCGCGACAGCATGACAGCCCGTGTATTATCTAAATTCCACCACACTGAGGTAGCAGCAGTAGCAGTAGCGGCGGCGCGCCGCCACGATCTATATGTCGGGCGCCGGGTGTGCTCGGAGCGGAGCGCGCTGGGGCGATGGCAGCAGCAGCACACGGCGAGAAGAACAGTCGGTCCCAAACCCGAAAAAAGCAAAAATGGAAGCTGTTGCTTCTGTTGGTGGGGCTGACCATGCTGTTTGTTCCTGTTGCCCAAGCGGATGTTGCCGTTAGCTGCCGCCACGTAGCTGCTGCTTGCGGTGGTGGGATAGCAGCGGGCGGCACTGCGGTTAACTCTGCCACCGCCACCGTTGCTGGGCTGCCGTTGCTACTCGTACGTTGGTTTTTTGTTTTCGTTATTTTTTTATTTGCCGTGTCGCCGCACATTCCCACTTTCCTCCTCAATTTCGGAGGAGTCGCCTACAGGATTTTGGTAACCTCACTCGCAAACACGACCGAAATCATGAAGGGAAGGGAATTTATTTTTGGGGCAGCGGCCAAAAACAGGTACACCGGGTCCGTTCGGGGCCAAAAACAGGTACATACTGAAATCAACTTTAAAACGCACCCCACGAACCTGCGTTCCTTGCAACGCAAAGTATAGAGTTTTTTCATGTTCTTCGTTCTCGCCCGGTGGCTACGTATACGAGTAGCTGCTATTAATAGCACGAGGAACGAACGCCTGCTGCTGTATTCTCCCTTCTCAGCTTGCGACACCCCTGGTATTCCAAGTCATCAACCACAACCCCGAAGGGGAACCTTCTATCTCGTATTATTTCGGCGTAGGTGTGCAGGCAGATATGTGTGTCGCTCGAGTGGCGTGTGGTGCGAGGTGCGAAGGGAGGAGGGGGTCTCCGCGTACGTCGGCATTTGTATAGGGGGCATAGGGTGGAACTATGAAGGGCCTCTGATTGGCTTAAAAACGACAAAAAAAAGTCAAAGTCAAGCAGAGTAGACAAAATCAGGTATACCTGGGTTTTAAAGAGGCAAACACAGGTGCAACGAGTTTTGGACCAATGGCAGGGCACGTGGAGTGCGTTTTAGACTTGGTTTTAAGTGTGTACCTGTTCTTGGCCGCAAACGGACCAGGTATACCTGTTTTTGGCCGCTGCCCTTATTTTTTTTAGCGCAAGGAAAATGTATACGTACCCAAGACGTACCTATATATTTTAACTTCTGTCGCAAACACTCTAATATTTCACAGATACTCCCAGTATCTGGGAGTAAACTAAAGTACTGCCGAGAAAAAAAACTTCAGATATTTCGTGTACTCGCACCATTTTGTTACCTTAATACTGCGAGTATTCCGAAGTATTTCCAGATTATGTACTGAGGATACTGCTCATACTCCCAGTACTCACAGTATGTAGGGCGTCAGTACCCTAATACTCTCAGTACGAGGAGTACGAAATCTGCTCTCGGAGTATGAAGTAAGATACTGTGCGAGCATCCGTGCACTCGGCTGTCATTACTCCCAGGTTCTGGGTTCTGGGAGTATGTGGCTGGTGTTTACAACATTTCACATTTCACAGATGTTCCCAACCCCTGGAAGTATAATTCGAGCATTTTCGAGAAAAAGTACTTTAGGTACTCGCAGTTTCGAGGTTCCGTATATACTGCGGATTCGGCCCGTACTCCAAGTATTTCGGAGTTCGATACTGCGGGTACTGCTCGTACTCGGGGTTCCGCCTTGACCATACTCCCAGTACTCGCAGTATTTCGGCCTTCAGTACTGCTTGTAATCTCAGTACTCCCAGGATTTACGGCGCCAGAACTCTAGTACTTTCAGTACTCGGAGTACGAAATGTACTCGATATTCCGAGTACGCTGTATAAAGTATACTGGGAGCATCTGTGGACATGTTTCTAAACATGAGGCGTGCGAGCGCGAAGCGCGAGCTAAAGTCTCTTCATAACGAATCGTACGAGGGCAGGGGGGCTCGTTTTAGTTTCTGTGTCTCTGAATCAACATTGTTTTCGGCCACGTTTGTACACCGCACTCAACGTACACGGCACCAACACTACTACTGTAGTTCCGTCGGGCTCTGAGCACGCACACCCTTCTCGTGCTGGTATTGCTGTAACTGTTTCAGAGTTGGTCGAGCTAGGTGCGGCAACGTGTGTTTTTAGAGGCACGCTGGGCCATGTTTTTTTCTTTTAATTCGGAACGTCAAATATTATAACGGTTTTTTGTTTTTTTAGTTCTACCCAACGAAACCTAACTGTACCAGTAGTCAGAGTGTGCCTGACCACAGGAACGTTTGGGCCGTATCCCTAAGATAAGCGGCAGGTGGTATTCATTGTCAGACACACCCTCATACTGATGAGGGGCCAGAGAAACTCTGTTGTAGATGTCGTACAGCGGCCGCTGCCACAAGACGTACCCCGATGCAGAGTTTTCGTCTTCAAATTATTATGCCGAAGATCAATATCGCGTTGGGGAACCAGGAGACACAACAAATTGAGCACGTGTTCAGAGGGTTCAAGGGTTAGATTGACAAGCCGAGCGTACAGCGATTCTGACCCTGGCCTCGTGTGTCCTGCTGCAGCAGCAGCTGCTGTTGCTGCTGTTCTGCTGCTGTTGTTGCTGCCGCCGCCGCCGCCACGGCTGCTGCTGCTGTGCTGACGATCTTTTTTTCTTGAAAAATAGCCCAACGGCACGTATACGTACGTGAATGTTCGTTCGTGTTGGTTCAGCACAATCAGTATTCGCCCAGGATGATGCATCGCATATTTTATATTTGACTACTGCAGATACTGAGGTCGCATCTCATCACCACCACTTACTATTAATAGTACTATAATACGTACTGCTGTACCTGGTAGGCGAGTACAAGTACGGAAGGGAACCGTGCTACGTACGAGTACCAAGTACCAGGTAACACATAACGAGGCGCGGTGTACCACCTCGACCACTTGCACCAAAAAATGCCAGGAGCATATGCTATGTATTCATGTGGTCGCCAGTACTTCACTACTACTATAATACTACTTACTGCTGCATGTATACATCTTGCCTGTCGTATATGGCGTTGCATTGTCTGCTCTGCTTACTGCACTGAGTGTAGTATCTCTGTGTCGTAGTTTTGTGACCACAGAACTGGTACCTTTTTAGGATGAAGAATCGGCACGGACACTGGGTGTGCTGGATGTCGACGGGTAGAAAGGAAGGTTTAATGTGAAGAACACACACACACACACACAACAGAAAAATAAAGAAAAATAGAGGGGAAGACGAAAACCTCACGTACCTACGTCGTACGAACGATAAATATAATGTATACTTACTTGTAGACTTGTAGCAAGCGTGCCCATTCACCCTCTCTCATATACCTGGTATGTAACATATGTGGTCATATGTGGTGGTCGTAGATGTACAAAATGAAAATACGTACATTCAAAACGCGACACGTATTTTCGTATTTTCGAATGGCTCTTTTTCTCTCTTCCCCCCTCTTCTTGTTGCATTTCTTTACCTTTGGAGGGTCGGTGTCGACAATCGGGGCAGGAGGAGTCGGCACGCGCTTCCTCCTCTTCCCGATCTTGTGTATAGCCCGCTTCAGGAGGCTCCGCCCAGGTGCTGCAGCTGGTCTTTTCTTCGTGGGGTGGTGGGGTGATGTCGGCAAAATACGAACACTCGTAAATCCCTTCCCTGCCAACAACTGCTCCTGCTGCTGCTGTGACTGATGATGAACTGGAGGACGACCATTCCGGAATGCATTCCATTTTCGCTGGTGAGTCTGCGGCAACTTGCCATCGTCACTCCCCATGCACGTGGTAGGCGTGGCCAGGCTCTCAATTGGCTCCATGGGGGGAGTTTTGACGCCCGCTGGCACCCTGGGTGGAACTTCTACGAGTTGTTGACAGGTGCTGTGCCTGAAAATGAGATCACTAATCTTGTATCGAGGGTTTCCATCGTGTGAATAGGCGTTACTATGATGCTGAAACGAAGTTTTGTCGGGTTCAAGCTGCCTGGCCGCTGCGCTGCGCAGCAGACCAGACGAGGCACAGGGGGGCGACCCGGGACCTAAGCCTCATGCAGGACCTGCGAAAAAATGCCCGCCGAAAAACTCCATCTGCTTTATTGCTGTGTGCAGCCATAGCGCTCGGGAAGCCGAATGTTTGCGTGGTGGGCTTTGTTCATCAGGGTGTCCGGTCTGCACATGATGCAGCAACTTTTCTTGGATGCAACAACAGCGGCCGAGCTTCGAGCCTGGTTCGGAGCACTGAAGCAAGGCATAAGACGGAGAAGACGACGCGCCACGGTGGTTCGATATCTAGCTGCACCTCCCCAACTGAAATTAACTCGGAAAATGCCAGGTGCGAAAGCGGCTGCGTGTACATTTGAAACGCAGCACTCTTGCAACACTCTTGTCCTGAGCTGGTCATTATGTATAAACAGCAGTGGGAGCAAGGTGCGACATAATAATACGTGATCAACCTTGGACCAACACATGCTGCTACGAATATACTCGTACACTAGCGGTGCTGCTACGTTGAGTACTGCTGCTGTGCTGCTGTGTTGAGTACTGCTGTTGCTGTGCTGCTGTGTTGAGTGCAGCTGCTGCTGTTCTGCTGTATTTTACTCCACAGCAGAGTTACACATAGCCTGTAGGGTACCCGTGGCAAGAGGGCACCCGTTTTGTCTCGTACGCTCTGGAGGTACTACTGCTGTGTAGACCTGTACGACTCGTGGCCGGGTACTCGTACCCGTTCTTTGTTATTCCAGGCGTACGAACTCGCGGGTAGTACGGATACCCGGTTACCCGGACAGCATTCCTTGCACGTACGTACGTATATATGTATCATGCAATATCTACCTACAAGGTCCCCCTTCGGGATGTTGTTTACTTGAAATCCTGGGGGCGTCTCAAGTTGAATACTGGTATATAGGGGGAACACAGGCGTTCCTATACTGTACTTACTGCTGCTGTAAGTACCTTGTATATATGCCCATATATACGTAATTAGGTTTTATTATGTGGGGTTCCTTGGGGGTTCACGTGTTTTGTTGTAACGCTTCTGCTGCTGCTGCTGTTGCTGCTGTTTTTACACTGCGCGGGTACTTTGGAAATCAGAGTCAGCTTGGGTTGGAATCGCCCAGCTTGTTATGCTCAGGATGACACGCCCACATCATAGACACGCACACAGGCATTCATACAGAGAGCACAGTAGCTCGTAGCCGTCACACATAGACTTCGTTACTGACTGTTGTGTCATGCATCACTTCTACTCGTACAACGTTACGCCAAGAGGTACTACGACGTATACAGACAGGTATTCATACACACAGACAGCATAGACAGCCAGGTAGAAAGAGAGAAAAGCTGAAGCTGCACCTCTCTCTTCTTGAGACTGAACTGTTTCCCTACAGGTAGTTCCTACCTTACGCTGTAGAATCAGAGGGTTTGGTTTCCTCCTGCTAGCTCAAGGCTGTGGGTCCTGCACATGCACACACAGCACCGTTCGTAGCCGCCACAAAGGATATACTCGAATCTTGAGCAGCGGCTGCTGCGTGTTGTACAACTTCTGTTGTCCTGCAAGCAGTGGCTGTTTTGTGCTCTGTGTGTACGTAGTCTACTACTGTAGGCTAGACATAGATCCGCAAAGTAACACTGAAGTACTCGTAGAACGCCCTATAGTGCACGCACGTATGATAGGCATCATTCATACGCAGATCTGCGTATGTGCAGTGGATGCCAAAATGTCCCAACCAAGATGATCATTTGATTTTTTCAAGCTCCTTGGTATATATGCAACTGCTGTTGCACTGCTGCTGTTCACAGCCCAGAGAGAGCTGCACAGAGGCCGGCAGCATGGTATCGACTACTGCTGCACGACGATTGATGTGTGCGTGGTACGATGTGAACGGTAAAGTCATTGTTGTCTCATGCGCGGTGTGTGCTTATGTTCTCTCCATGCGGCGGGGAAAAATCACGTTCATGCGGATGAAAAAACCGCCGTACAGGTTTTGCATGGCAGCCTCGAGGCGGCGCCAATTCGGAATGCCTCCCCGTAGTTACTTGCCAGAATTCGAGACTTTGGCAGTAGTGGACAAAGCATGATAGTAGATCTTCATAAGGTAGCTATTTAGGCACTCTGGTTGGCTAAGGGTATGTTTTACGCGGCTCAACCACCTCGGACTCTTTCCCAGCCACAGCATCCCGAGTCAACCTAGAGTCTTTCCAAGCTCAGCATCCACGCCGGCCGAGTCAACCTAGAGTCTGACCAAGCACAGTATCCCAGCGCTGACCACTGGCAGAGGGTTAGGGTTAGGGTTCGGGTCGGAGGGTCGGCTTCAGGCGCCAAGCACAACCCCCCCCGTAAATATCTACTATCAAGGTTTGTCCACCCCTCGACTTTGGAGGCCCAGAGCACGAGCCATGGGTTTCGGTCGGGGCCCGTATTTGCGCCGTGGTGTACACGCGGGCCCTCTACGTGCATTGCAGCCGAGAGCGCGAGAAAAGACCGGCGCCCCGAAGAGAAAAATTTATTTGTGTTCCGCAAAAAAAGTGTATTTCATTCCTACACAGCAGTAATATTATACGTACATATATGTACATACAAGTATATATACAACAGCGCTGTTTATGGGCATAAACGCAGTACGAGCAGGTGAGGATAGCACGTACAACGCCTTCACACCGTTACGAGAACTTGCTGTAGGTTAAACGTATACGAAACACCCAGGTCATACGCACGTTGTGGAATCCGTGGTATTCATGCCCTAGCCTTGCCTTCGTTTATTATGTGTTTCGCCCTTCAGAACCGCACCCATCTTTTTGGGTCGTGTAAACGATTAATACTTTGGTTTATTAGTCTTGGATCATTTAGTCTAGGACCCTTTTTGCAGTGGAAGAAAGGGTCCCTCCTGCTTCTTCGACGTTTTGGCCCTTCAACAACCCTTCCACAACCTTGAACTAAGATTATATTGTGTATATGTAGTATTAATATAAGTATACTAAAGGTTATTAATGAAATGCTGCTGTAGGGCAGGTACTGGTTGCTGCTGTACGCCGTACACCTCACGCTACCGAGTAGCAAACCGCACCACGTGTACACGTAGGTAGGTATACACCACAAGTCGCCGCCTTGTACTTGCGGCACGGCAGTTGCACAGGGTTACTTGCTGTGCCGGTGCGCAAGCATCCAAAATCACACAAACGTAAAGCAGTATCGTACATACGATGCGGACGACCGAACTTACATTCCCCATAAAACCAAACGGCATATATACAAGTCTGCATGTACGACGTACGACGTACATTCATTTCCAAAACGAACACCAACCAAAAGGAAATATGTCGAGCAACTCCCGGCCTAAAACGTAAGCACGTGGGCATATATATGGTATGGCGATATTGCTGTCCCCCAAAGTTGTACCCAGTACCCGAGGCAAACCGGTATATGCGGATTTTTTTCACATGTGCCGAGGATGTGCTATTAATATCTGCACTTATGGCCGGGTATTTCAGGCACACGAACCCGGGTAGTGCGGGTACCCGGGCATTCGGGTATCCGGGTACCAGGACTACATACAGCGAGTAGGTCGGGGTCAGTGGGGTCTGCCGGTAAATACGGATGTGTGCGTGTTGGGGACCCTGGCAGTGTTGTTTGAAGGTTTTCAGAGGTATACTTTGGTGAGGGACATTGAACCAGGAACATACGTACATTTCCGGGCACCGAGGTGATCGGGTCCACATTCCCGGCGAGTATTAGGTCCTACCCGAACCCGAACAGGTGGTGACAGGTCCAGGTATTACCCGCCGGGTAACCGGGTAGTAAACGAACGAGGTACTACTCCACACCACGGGCATTTCAGGGCACATATATATATATATATATATACTCGCGTGTGTATGGTCTCTTTGGTGGTATACTTTGTCATAGAGTTAAAGCAGGAGCTCTACCTGTGTACAAGTATTTATATGATGGCTGCACCGACCGAATGTGTGTGCATCAATATTTTCAAGCAGCACAAACGCGAGCGCTACTCGTACAGACCCGGGCTGGATCTCTGCTGACCTTTTGCAACACCTCCAGGGAATGTATCGTACCTACAGCACCAGCAGTGGGAAGCCTTTGGTAATTATTAATATTAATATCTGACATATTCGTAGGTAGTGAGTGCGTTTGGTACGTGAACCGAACCATCAGATTTGGCAGACCACTGCTGTAGAACAACATCACCCCCCCATAGTACGCGCGATCGAAGTATCACATGATATCACATACAGCTTGCATAACACGATTTTCGAGAAAAAAAAAACTCGATATCACACTGTCTCACAGCTGATGGTTTGTACTGGTATCATTTTCAAATATGTACTGCTGCTGCTGTTTCCTGCTGTTTTATGCAGGCCGGTTCAAGCTGAAGTCAACATATTTAGTAAAACTCGGAAATTCACGCCGTGTTTGGGAGAAACCGTAATAATGCTGTCGTACACGCCCGGGGCGTTGTGTTTTTGCACGCGTAAAAAAGCACCCCGGGGCGTTTACTACGGTGGCCGGGCATTTATGAAAAAGTATCTCGGGGGCCTTTTGCCCCCCCGGGGCGATACGAAAGTAACAGAAAAACTCACGCCTCTCACACACACACCCAGCAAGAACCCTGCAGCATCAAGAGATGTTGGTCATGTTGCAACCCAGCAGCACCGAGAAGGCACCCAGCACCGATAAAAGCACGGGCGACCACTCAAACTCTCAGGGAAGCTTACGCCGTCCCGGCCAAGCGGCGCCCACGAAGGAGGACATGCCGGCGCCCGGCCCCACGCCTGTGATCGCGCCTGCTGCGCAGCAGGTCCTACAGCGCGGCGGACCACTCCCGTGCATTCACCGCCCGAGCTTTGCACTGGAGCGTTCGGTGGGGCCGAGCAGACGGTAATCCTACTCAACGGCGACGAATCTCAGGGTGATCGAGTAGACGCGCGTCCGATGCCCCGACGGCAGCGTCGTGGGAAATCGTGGAGCGCCGCCCTGGCTGGGACAAGGCAAGGGCTATGCCCGAAGCGGGTCAAGGAATAAGTTCAAACCGAAAATAAGATTCGTGTATGATATTTCACCCCTTAAGAACTGGTCCCATGAATTTGGGGACCAACTACGTGTAATTAGTGTGGGACATTTTTTTTCAGTTCTGAATGGGTTAAGGTGGGTGCGGGAATACAAACAGGGTTCATGCAGGACGCGTGCCCACAACGACACAGGACGACGT
Source organism: Saccharina japonica (assembly GCA_008828725.1). Lineage (NCBI taxonomy): Eukaryota > Phaeophyceae > Laminariales > Laminariaceae > Saccharina > Saccharina japonica. The sequence goes on from MEHQ01002178.1 coordinate 689,087, forward strand.
CGAGGCCGAGCTCGTGGACTACATCAACGACTATCACCGTAAGATAAGACATGGTCGCGACCCGTGTCATCGCCATGCGGAAGTTGATAGCCCTCAAGCCGGACGCCTTCGGAGGAATCCCCTCTAACACCGGTGACCCGAGTGCCACGGACAAGGTTCACCATGTGTTCGCAAATTGGTACCAGGTATTCCGACGGAGAAACAAGTTCTCGATCCGACTCGAGACGAGCGTGGGGCAAAAGAAGCCCAGCGGGTGGGGAAGGGTTGGCATGGGCGACGGTTCTGAAGATTCGCGGTGTGCTCACCGGAATCGCGAAGAAGCGCATCATGGCCAAGAGAGGTGGGGGGGGGGGGGGGCAAAAGAAGCCCAGCGGGTGGGGAAGGGTTGGCATGGGCGACGGTTCTGAAGATTCGCGGTGTGCTCACCGGAATCGCGAAGAAGCGCATCATGGCCAAGAGAGGTGGGGGGGGGGGGTGGCGCATTTGAGGCGGTTGAGCTAGGGAATGACGGGGACGGGGAATCGGCGACTTTTGAGGCTACTTCCGCGGAGTTCCTCGCTGCCGGAGATGAAATATTGATCTGTAGCATTGCCTTTTTGCGGGGTGACTGTTTAGATTGGGCACATGGTATACCGTAGAGGCGGGCGTTGCGGCTCGCAGGTGGTTTGCGCGCAAAATACGATGTGGGCATTTGGCCCAGGAACATTGGCGGGCGGTTGGACCTGATCTCGGAACTGATACTCTTTGATGGTGGCTGGGCGTTTGCCTCATCGATATATCGTGTCTTATGTGGTCATCAGTACGTGAGCCCACCATCATGCACGAGCTGATATACACGCCGAACCCCAATACATGACCATGACAGCACGAGCTCGTTCGAGTGGTAATGCTTTAAAAAGGCAGCACATATTAAATACACATGCTTGGTCATCTGTCCTCGGCTGGTTACGTCTGTTGGTGTTGCTGTTGCGCAACACATGCACCTCCCCATATGCCAACATCTTCCTACGTAAAACACACCCTTGCCTGCTTCAAAAACAGCTCCATTGCCCTCACTCGAACGATTTGCTAGATCCGCCCCGGGGCGTTTACCCCAAAAAAATGAAAGGGAGGGCGTTTATTGTGTAGGCGGGGCGTTATTGTCGCGGTTTTGTTTGACGAGGGGGCGTTTACTCCGGTTTATGCTCGTTTTCGCTGAAAAGGGGTCTGGGACGTTTACTCCGGGCGGGGCGTTTACTATTAATCGTATTATTACGGTACTTCGTAATACATCCTCATTTTTGTGCACACGTGTTCTATGAGCTCGTGTCAACTACTGATGTCAACCCGTTAACGAACGGTGTTTCTTTTTTCTCCGCCAGCTATTTGGTGTTTATTTTTACTTTATATATATATTCCCATTTATTATCTTCGCCCTTCTTTTCTCTCTCCCTCTTCAGTCGTAACGCAGATCCGAGGTCACTAAGTAGGCTCTTCTCCCCCCTCCCCACGACGGTACGTTCTTTGCATTTTTTCGTATCTAAGCTTTCAGGAACCGTCAAAGATATATACGAAGTATGTATAAAACGCCCTTCGTTGGCCGGTCGACAGGGGCTTACAGAACACATGCATGCTTCAGGGCCTATCTCCAAATAACGGCGTGAATCTGCGGGCTGTGTGCGGTAAACGTGCGAATTGGACGGCGTTGCCTCGTAATTACTTGGTTTCCGTATAGGACCAACTTGGCGTTACATATGACTTGATATCGACCCTACGCCGTCAGTTCTTCGGATATTTGTGCGAAATGTTTCACAGGCATGCCTTGGAGAGTGGTGTGTGTGTTCTTCACATTAAACCGTCCTCCTACCCGTCGACATCCAGCACACCAGCACACCCAGTGTCCGTTCCGATTCTTCATGCCAGAGAGATACCGGTTATGTGATCACAAACTACGACACAGATATACCGCGTTGCAATGCAGTAGTAAGCAGAGCAGATGATGCAATGCCATTACGACAGGCACGACCTACCCTGCTAGCAATCCAGCTGCGTGAAAGAGAAAAGAGCAACAGCAAAAAACGAGTACCTGGAACCGGCTCGTTCAGAAAAAAGGGAAAACAATTGTTTTTTTCATACTGTACTGAAACCGCCTTGTACTCGTAGTCTGGTCATTGAGCTTCTTGCAGGCCGTGGTCGGTCGGAACATGTTTTCGCCGCTAGGGCCAGCTCTAAAACCTCAGCTACTAAACTGGCTGTGTCACCCTCTTTCGCTGTCCATGACAGTCAGCATGATACCTAACATGTGGTATTCGAGTAGACATTCAAAACGGCATTTGTGGCGGAGATAATTTAGAGGGTTTAGCTTGAACCAGCTCGTACCTGGTACGCACGTATTTACCAGGTACCAGGTACTCCTCATGACACTGCTTGCATAGTTGAACTGTTTGTTGATAGCCATACGTAGCACTGATCGTCTTAGCCACCCAGTCTCGAGTCTCAAGTTGAGGTTTTGCCTGCTTCGTTTCGGCCTCCGAACCGCGGTGAACGTTGAACTCCCTGCAGCAGGAGTTTTGTTTTGTTTTGCCGTTCGTTTTAATCCGAATCCTGGCCCGGAATATTGAACCAAGAACCTTAAAACAGACGAATAAAAACAGTTGATAAATAGGAGTATTATACATTACGTATGTAAGTCGAGTGAGGAGTCAGGAGGCGATGATGGGATACTTTCCGCCGTCGTATACAGCAATACAGTAGTAGTACCGGCCGTCTCACAAGAAACCTAAAATCTTGAAATCGGGCTCAGGCTGACTTTCTTATTCTGGGCGCGCGCGAAAGGACACTTTGTTATGCTGCTCTTTGTTATTTTGGTCCACGAGAAGACGTTTTCCCTAGTACTGCTGTACAAAGACTGGTGGCTTGGGCCCAGGCCAGCCACAGGAAGGGGTCACTTTTGTAAAGCTTATGCACTGACTAGTGACTAGGCTGGGAGTTTTCTTGATTTTTCAACTTCTCAGGCTGACTTTCTTGTGAGTTCCTTTCTTATCAGCGGCCCGGTACTGCTGTATACGTCACCCCGCCAGGCACCCCCACACTAAATCTATTACCTGGTATATTTATTCTCGGCGATCGTTCGTGACAGGCCTAAACTGCTGTCGTCTCCCCGACATGCTTGCAGTCCCAAGCAATGGGCAGCAATCTCAAGTACGGCAGTACAGGACACCTACCAAGAAAACGAGCGCTAAGAAAGGCAGGCTGAGATTGGCAGAGAAATACGAAACGCGGGAGTCGTTGTACGTTATACCGAAATTAGTGTGGAACGCACCCATTCTCAAATATGAAATCCAGCCTGTATTTTATTCCTGTTTCGCTTTTTGATAGGCGTCCTAGACTGCTGTAGGCCGTTTCAAGTTTCAAGAATATATATGGTTTTTGTGTGTATATTCTTCACATTTAACCCGTTCTTACTATGGGCTACGTGCATATTACATATTACTACTGTCATAATAAGCCATATCTGGTAGGTTCTTAGCCGTCAACATCAAGCAGTGCTGTTTATTTGATTATTTTTCGTCCTACGAGTAGAGAGTTATTAAACAAGGTTGAGCCTCTGTGGCTCTGCGGTCACAACCTACAACACGGAGATTAAACACACGGCAAATAAACGTAGTAAGGATATTAGGCAAGGCAATGCCATGCCAACGTATTGTATACGAAAATCGCAACATGCACAATCCAGCAAAACCGACAAACTGCAGGGGAGAAAGAGAAAGACAGCAATGCGAAATATCGGCTATTTCTTAATAGGGGTGCACGCGCCCGAAAAAAGGAAAGGAAAAAGAAAATTGCAAGTCTTTGTCCGGCGTTTTTCCCGCGGGCAGTTCCTCGTTTTGGTCGTTCCTGAGAGTCCTATAACCATACACCTGCGGCGGAAGTATTAGCCGATCGACCGCGCCACACACCGATAGGAGGCTGTCACTGTCTTGGCTATATGACCTCTGTGGATATACAGCAGTATAGAAGCAACTGTAAATAACCAGCTGACGTGCTTTGTCCTACGAATACTAAGTTTAATTCAGCGGTATACATACCCGTGTACCATAACTACGTGGTACACGCACACATACATGCACAGCAACAGCAGTAGTAGTATAGTGCAGCTCTGCTGCGGCTGCTGCTGCTGCTGCTGCTGCTGCTGCTGCTGCTGCTGCTGCTATTGCATGCACCACAGCACTACTCCGTTCCTACTGCTGCTGCTGTGTACTTGACACGCTGCCGGCATCGAGCTGCTAATCTATGTTGGTACTTCGACGTACCACACGACCACATCGAAAATATCCATGACTACGGAGCTGGGAACGCGACAAACTCTTCTGCTGCGGATCGTCCCCACTTATCCATGCCAACAGCAGACGGCGCCTGGCAAGTCTTCTTGCCACAGGCCGTGCCAAGGTTCGAGCCAGAGGCCGATGTGCGCTGTAGGCGTTGTGCTTTGTCTCGGGACTGTCGCGTGCTTTTTATGTCATGAAACGCCTGCTGTCGGTAATTTGTGTCACGAAAAAGAAGAATCGTCGTCGGTAATTTGTGTCACGTTTTCATGCACCAACACTGAAAAATCGCCTGTCCCGGCAACTTATTAATGTCCCTACTGCGAGGACCGAGGCATCTTCCCTGAGGAACAATGCGGTTTTCGTCCTACACGATCAACAGTCGACATGCTGTTCGTAGTACGACGATTACAAGAACTCGGACGAGAGAGAAAAATCCCTCTGTACATGTGCTTCATCGATCTGCAGAAAGCGTACGACTCTGTCGACCGGGAGCTGCTGTGGCAGGTACTTACACGCGTTGGCATACCAACCAAGATGCTTACAATCATCCGCCAGTTCCACAAAGGCATGCGTGCTTGCGTACGCACAGATGATGGTGAGCACTCTGATTGGTTTAATGTCACGCAGGGGCTACGACAAGGCTGCGTGCTGTCGCCACTGCTGTTCAACGTGTTCTTCGCTGCTGTGATACACGTTGTTCTCGTACGCTTCAGCGAAGACGAAGACATCGAGAGGGATTTGGTTCACCTCAAGGAGGATGTAGTGGTTGGAAAAGAGGTACCATTGGCATGCGTGCGAAGGGCTGTATGGGGTATGCTGTACGCCGATGATGCAGGAATTGTCTCAAAGTCTGCGGAGAGTCTCGCAAAAATGATGACAGTCATCGTGACTGTCTTCGAAGCAGCAGGCCTCACGGTTTCAGAAAAGAAAACTGAAACGATGATCTTACGAACACGGGACCAGAAACCCCCTCCTCCGCCGCTCGTTATCGAAGCAGCTGGTCAGAGGTATAGACAGACGAGCCAGATCTTGTACCTCGGCGGCATTATCCACGAAGACGCTGACCTCTCACTCGAAATCGAACGACGGATCCGTCTCATGTGGGCGTGCTTCAAACGGTTCGGACCAGAGTTGTACGACATGAAGACGGCTCGACTTAGTCTGAAAATCCGCATGTTGAAGGCCGAGGTGATTGAGACCCTGCTGTACGGATGTATGACGTGGACCCTCGGTGCACAACACTTCGCCAGGCTCCGATCGGCACACCACCAAATCCTCCTGCGTGTCATTGGCTTCCAGCGTCGGCAGCGTGGCGACTATAGGACCCTCTCGTACGCAAAGGCTCTCAAGCAGACACGATGCGAGAGCATCGAAACGACAATCCGTAAACGGCGTCTGTTCTTTGCGGGAGCCGTGGCACGGCAACCCAAGGGGCGACTACCCAGTCGGATTATGTTCGGGACCATGACGGGTGGGGAGGGACGCAGACCGGGCGGACAACCAAAGTCCTGGCAGAAATGCCTTGCTGAAGACCTCAAGGTGTTTCAAGCCTCCAAGGGGTCCACGGCACAGGTCCCGTTGGTGTTTGGAGTAGAGACCGCAGTATGGACCATTGCAGCAACTAAAGTGGGCAAGTGGCACAGGGGGGTCCTCGAAGCGGCTGAACAGTTCATGATCCGGTGGCACAAGGTAGAGGCGGAACTGAGTAGACAGCGCCACGCATCCGTTGCGGGGGGTGCAAAAGGGAATGGGAAGGGGGGGGGCAACAGTCGTACGGAAACCGCGGCTGATGAGAGCAGGAGGGAAACAGCCGACAGGGTAGCAAGGTACCAGGCTGACTAGTAAGTCCCACCTAGACTACCCGTGCCGCGCACCTCTGTAGCCGCTTCGAACGCGGCACTGTTTCTGGTGGTCTTTCTTTCCCTTTGTTTGTTTGTTTGTTTGATTTTTTTCTTATTTTTCTTTTTTTCATTTTTCTTTTTGCTTGTTGTATTGCCTGTTGCTTCTCAAGGGGGGCACGACAGCGATGCTACAACCCCTCGCATCATTTGCTTCGTTTACTTTGTTTCACTTATTTATGTTACCGTGATCGCTTTTGCCTTTGTTTCTCCGCCTTCCGTATTTGTCCTAGGACTTTCTTTGGTGGCTTAGCTACGTACGTATTCATTTTGGTTTTGTCATTCCCCGTTCTCTTTCCGGGACTCTCGTGTGTTACACGAGAACGAAACGGAATTGAGTTGGAAGTGCCACGTACCCGTTGTATGGGTGGCGCCCAAGGGAAGGGAGACGGAGGGTGGGGGGGGTCATAGGGAAACCAGGACGGACGAAAGCAGGAAAGAGACGGCAAACAGAGTAGGTGCCAGACCGACTAGCTGGTAGAACCTGCCTGTACTATGGGCACAAACCTGCCTCGGCTGGCCTTCGGTGTGCTCCGGCTGGCTGTCCTATCCTGTCGTTCTCAGTCTTGCTCTGTTGGCGCTGTTTCGGTCCATTTTATTTTCTTTCATTTCATTTGGTTTTTTATTGGAGGTCGCATCTCCTCTGGGAGAAGCACGACACTTTCTTTCTTTTTTTGTCATGCTTTTTATTTGGTTGCTTGATTATTGATTTGCTTCAGTATATTTACTTTTTATTATTTTTTCTTTTCGCTTTTTTCTTTTTTCTCTTTTTTTCTCTTGCATGCACCTGGATTGCTAGCAGGGTAGGTCTTGCCTGTCGTATATGGCGTTGCATTGTCTGCTCTGCTTACTGCACTGAGTGTAGTATCTCTGTGTCGTAGTTTTGTGACCACAGAACTGGTACCTTTTTAGGATGAAGAATCGGCACGGACACTGGGTGTGCTGGATGTCGACGGGTAGAAAGGAAGGTTTAATGTGAAGAACACACACACACACACACACACACACCCAGTGTCCGTGCCGAATCTTCATCCTGGAGATAAACACCAATTATGTTGTCGCAAAACTACGACACAGAGATACTACGTTGCAATGCAGGAAGCAGAGCAGACAATGCAATGCCATATACGACAGGCACGACCTAATCTGCTAGCAATCCAACTGCGTGAAAGGGAGAACATAAAATGAAAGAGAAAGCGAAAAGGCGAAAAAGCGAAAAAGGAAAAAATCATGATTAAAAAATAACAAAATAACAAAATAAAAACAACGACGAAAAACAAAAAATCGTGCGTCCTCCGGAGATGATACAACATAATAAAATAAATACAAATAAAAACGTAAACATAGGAAGACTGAGAACGAACGGAAAAGATAGGCAACTGCATCGAAGCACACCAAAAGCACCCTCTAGGCAGCCGAGGCAGTTTTTGCACCGGTAGTACAGACAGGTTCTACCAACTAGTCGGTCTGGTACCTTGCTACCCGGTGTGCCGTCTCCTTCCTTCTTTCGCCAGCCACGGTTTCCCTACGAACCGTCCTCCCCCCCCGTGTCCTTTTCCTCGGGCACCACCCATGCAACGGATGTGTGGCGCTCCCTACGCAATTCTGCATAATATTCGCGTCAAACACGAAAGACAAGGAAAGAGAGGAGGACATAACAAAAACAAAATGAATCGTACGTAGCTAAACAAACGGAGAAGACCTAAGAAAATCCGGAAGGACAGAAAACAAAGGCATAAAACTACCTCGACAAACTAAACTAAGCTAAAATAATATGCCTGTCGAGATAATGCGAGGGGTTGCAGCATCGCTGTCGTGCCCCTCTGGAGGAGCTGCGACAGACCATACACCGAGCAGAGAACACGAAAGCAAATCAGAAGGAACCACCAAGGAATAATACCGGGCTCGCCATCCACCAAGCCCGGTAGTACTTCTTGCATGTCACAGGGAAAATAACGACAGGCAAAACTAAAAGGAAAAGGAAGCCAAAGCACAACAACGCGGCGTTCGAAGCAGCCATAGAGGTGCGCGGTACGGGTAGCCTAGTCGGTTTCTACCTACTAGTCGGCCTGGTACCTTGCTACTCTGTCGGCTTTCTCCTTCCTGCTTTCGTCAACCGCGCTTTCGTTACGACTGTTGCCCCCTCCCTTCTCATTCCCTGCGCATCACCCACAAAAGGATGCGTGGCGCTGCTTACTCAGGTCTGGCTCATCCTTGTGCCGCCTGGCTATGAACCGTTCAGCTGCTTCGAGGGGCCCCCTGTACCACTTGCCCGCCTTATTTTCTGCAACGGTCGAAGTATCAGGTAATGATGCGTGTGTTCTTCGTAACAGTAAACCGTTGTTTCGACCAGTCAAGCGAAAAACGAAAGACAAAGGCAAAAAAAAGAAATAACACTGAAATAAGAAAAAATGGATCGAATGAAATAACAGCCAGTGAAATAAGAAAAAAACGAATCGAAAGAAAGAGAGACCAACACACAACACACCCACTATCCGTGGCGATTCATCCTACAGGAAAAAAACTAAACACGAAATTCGGAAGCCGTTTAACGAAGTCAGCGTACTTACTGTAATGTGTAATATACCGGTAACGCGCCCTTAAGGGACAGCACTCCTGTTTCCCCCCCTACCCCTGTGCTGTATTACGTTCAGTTCGCGCCATGTGTTGAGATTTTGGGACTGAATAATTTCAGGCTGAGTCCGCTTGAAATTTAAGATTTCACAGTTATTAACAAGCATTTACGCTCAGCGAAGAGCGCCACCCTAAGTCCTACCAGATATACGACAACATTTTCATCGCACAAGTCGCGCGAACACTTTAGACGCCATCGTTTCTGCAGTGGAAGACGGAAGCCGGCTACACCATGCCATCAACCTACCCTAACGCTCTTGTATCGTCTCTATGGGTTATGACGGTACTATGGAGCCCTTTCTTTGAATGGTCATGGCCCATACCACCGGCTGTTTATTTTATGTCCACGTGATCTAAAAAGCATCAGTAAATATCGAAACCCTTGACGGGCGTGTTTAGCAGGGGATGGTACTCTAGATACCCTGGTACTTGCCAGAGTATCGCCGATTATGGTTTGGTTCCCCGCATACCCCAGAGTATACTCCCTAGTACAGCAGCTTTAAGCGCACCTACCCGAGTATGGCCGAAACAAGTTTAGTTCCCGTGTACCCCAGAGTATACCGCACTCCCTACTACTGCATGGTAAACACACACCCTGATTCCTTCGGTGTTGCTGTTCCTTCCCCATTCTTTATTCGAGCTACTACAGTAGTTCGAAGCTTCCGCGGGTATTATACCTTCAAGTTACCGTGATGCTGTTGTTTTTTGCCATGGTGCGACGAACACCTTTCGAACTTGCGAACCACGTCTGTCTTATGTAGCGCCTCAAACAAACCTGGCGGCATTTCGTTGATTCGGGGTCCCCGTACTTTACCAGGCCATTGGAGCTGTGGCTTGATGCAAGGGGGTCATCAACGGATGGGAGCGAATGGCGTGAGCTCGAAGACTCTGCCGATGTGCTGGTTTTCGACGAGTCTAGCGATTACAACGGCTTGGCGCCAGCGTCGAAAAGGTATACGTACCGTCGAAAATGTGTAGCGGCAAATAGGTAAAACGCGCAAAAGGTATACATACGATAATGTACAACGTCGAAAACATTATGGCGTTGAAAAATTATAGAGTTGAAGAGGTAAAACGTCGAAAAGACGAAAAGGTACAGTGACGAAAATGTGAAACGCCCAAAAGGTAAAGTGCCGAATAAGTATACATAGCGCCGAAAAGGTATATCGTCGAAAAGGTATACTGTTGAGAATGTGTATCATCGAAAGCTAAAGCAGCACCTCTGCGTCGTCCATACTCGCGACGCAGCAACGTGCGGCCGATATAAAAGTGGGGTTGGGATACGTTGATATTTTCCCCAGTCAAAGTCAGTGTAACCACACCCCAGCGAAGGATAACCAGTTTGGTTTATGCTGTCCAATAGTCGAATGCCATCTGTGTCTTGCTCTCGCTCTGCTGTGGTTCTGAGAGAACTTGTGCGTGTGACTTATTGCGGTCCAGCAACAGTGTACCTCACGCCAGCACAATGACTGTCCCACTGCATGAGCTAGTATAGAGGTGTTGACGATTTCACGGCTATTGCGATATAAGTGTTGGACCGCATTCACTATTCCCCCCCCCATCAGACACGCCGCTCAAGAGGATGAAAAACTCTGACGACCATGCAGCCATGCATACTCACTCTTGCCTTTGAATCGCGTGGTGTGTTTAGGCGGTTCCTTGTAAGAGAGGATGGCAAGTTGATGGACGGAGATGGAACGCTAGCCGGGGCATCAGTCGCGATCACCGACCCCAAGAGCCAGAGCAGAGCGCTTTCCCTCGTTGGTTCGGTGGATTGGATCCAGGCGAGTGGGGCTACGCCATTGTTTCTAGCCTGACCCAATTTTTCCGACCCATCAACCTCTTGCGAGGAGTCGGGGTTCGACTATTGCTTTGTCCAGAAATGTGTGCTACGGCGGTGTTACGCGTAGTTACGCGCAATAAAGCCAGCCGTACGTATGTAACAGAACCAATACCCGTAATATATTGTGTCCCGCATTCCCGGTAGGAAGAAAAACTCAATACTTACAGTGGAAATCCATCGGAAATATGACCAAACTTTACTTTTATTTCTGCGATTTTCGTATTTGTAGTGGGTTTACTACGGGCACAGTGAACCGCGAAAATTGATAGTTTTCACCCCCGCGCTTTGTCGTAACAACGTGCGTAACAAAAAAAACTGATTTCCCTTTGTTACCAGCAACGGTTTCCTCAAAATCGGCCATAACTGCCATTCCTTGTTTCGGTTGAGTTCGATGTTAACCCGTTCACCGCGGCAGGCATTGTCCCACACCAATTCCAAGTAATTTTGTGCCGGAAAACGTCGGTAGTCGGTTGGCCACCCGCCGGCTTCGCCAGCCGACTTGCCAACTAAAGTAAGTTAGTTGGCGCACTTCACATAACGGTTGGTTGTTAGTCGTGCAACCCTTACGACTCACAGGTGTACTCACTACCGTACCCTCCTCTTTCCCGTGTGATAATATGACCCTCAGGTCACGTGCTCGGATTGGACGATGATTCCGGCCGAGAATCTGATATCCGTGGCAACGGGCACCCCTACCAAGATAGCAGTAAAGGTGGGTGTCGCTTCCTTTCCCCGGTATGTTTGGTACCGCCTGCCCCCGGGCAACGCGCACGCACTCGACCGTAGTTACGAACACCTAGCGCGCGAGTCCTAGCGAGAGTAAGGCATGCCCTCTATATCTCGTGAAAGCCGCGACACACCGGTGCCATGTTTTTGCCTTTGAAATATTTGCCGACATATCGGTATGAGTGCCCGAACTGTCCACCCTCTCTGCGCATTTATTGTGTACGAGCGAATGCTACGAGTTTCTAATTTTCACGGCCTAAAAACTAGGGATTATTCGACGTGGCTCAACAGACCAACAGCCCAACCAACGGACCGACCGACAGACCGACTGATCAACCGGGATCCAACGCACACAAGGTGGCGGCAGTCATGCATATCGTGCTGCACGAGTTCCTAGCGGCAGCTGACCTTTTTCGCTCGTAACATGACAATCCGTTGCCAGATACTGCTGTCGGCACGCAGCCTAACCCCCAGCGGTGCACCCCTCTGCCTGCGCGTCGCACCCATGGTATCACGATACAACGTCGGCGACAGCTCACCGAGCCGTCCCAAGTTCAAGGCGCTGCCTTCGCCCTTCAGATCGGTGTCGACGCCCTCCTACTAGGCCCAGACAGCGACCTCTGGAATACAGCGATTACCGCTCGCGAACACCGAAACGACGCTGTCAAGCAGTCCAAGCTTAGACCAGACGCAGACACCTCGCGTGGGGACAGCGGCCCAAGCGGTTCTGACAAGAAGGAGTTCGAGCTCTCTACGGGGGTGGTGACGCGAACGAAGGAAGGGGGGGTAGGGGACCGTGTATGTGTTGACTTGATTCAGAGCTTGGCGGAGGGGGAAGGGATGCTGGTTGGGTCGAGCGCTAAGATGTTGGCGCTCGTGCACGCTGAAACGTTCGAGACTGGCTTCGTTCCCGCCAGGCGAGTAATCTGTATGATATATGCTGTACCTGATATGTTTTTTTTCAAAGTAGATAGCCCTTTTCAAGGGACCTGACGACTATAGAAACCGGTACATAAGAGATCTCAATTCCCTGTGCACCGTTTTTTCCCCACCATAAGGAACCAGACCCCTTAAAGTAGGCGTAGCGCTCAATAAAACATTTCCCTTAAAGTGGTCCAATGCACCCTGTCTGCCGCTTGAGAAACGCCACATAAATTGCCAAGAAAACGTGTTCTTGTGTGCTCCCCAACCCCCCCTCGTGTGGTCCCTTCGTTCCCTATTCAGCATGCCATCGTATCGGCCCTTTGTAGCGGAATTGTGGTCCCCTCAAAAGATCGGTTCCACTTTATGGGACATACGTCCCTTGGTTGGGGTCATAGCGGATAAGGGTATTTTGTATTTTCGAGAACTACTCTGAATTACACTGCCACTATGTGAAACAAAAGTGAGCTGGAACCGCATTTCCGAGCTATATACTCGCTCCTTTCCCCCAAAGACTTCTCTCCCTTCGCGGCAAAAATCAAACTTCACGTACACGAGGGAGAAAACAAGGCCCGCCGAGGCCCCAAGCAGCAGCAGTGTACGCGGACCATACATGTTGCTCATGCTGAGGCTTTGCGACTGGATTTCAACGTGTGCGTGAGAGCAAGCAAGCTACGACCTGCTTGAAGGAAACAAGACGCGTGCCTGCCTTGTATCAGGGTGGCTGCTTAATTTGGGAGGCTCCTCGACTCAGGAACGCCGACAGCCACAACCATTGTTTTGTCCAACAGGTGCTACAGTAGTACCCCTGTCGTACCACGCGTGATAAATTGACATCGCTCCACCCCTCCCCCTTCCGATCGTGATTGCGCTCCCATCAGACCTTTTCGGATAAACGCTGGACCAGTACACTCCTACGCTCTGCTGGCCGACGGAAGCACGAAGTACTTGTCTGAGCTGTGTGCGGGCGACCAGGCGAGATTTCCCCGCCCCCTTGATGTGAACCTGGTCAAGTCCCGCTACGTGGCATAACTGAGTGTATGACATCATATGTGACTCTCGGTACGAAACCAAGCCGGCGGCCTTTTGTGCCTTTTCTTGCTCGCTCGTGTTCGTGACGCAAGCTACGGCAGGGCTATGAAATACCACCTTCGATGGTCTGCGGCTGCTCTCTTAATTATAGTGTAGGAGCTGTACGAGTATACCTCACCCAAAAGCTAACATTTCACAAAATTGACGCTCTCAACACCACAAACAATACCATGCCATGCCCTATCAACAGCATTGTAACGAATTCGATCGCAAAAGTCGAATAGGATTCGGACGACATCAGGTGGTTCCTGAACTGAGGAGGCCCGTCACTCGTAAATGCTTCGGTGAAAAAGTGATACGACCCGCTATCACAGCTCGCGCCTCGGTTGAAATCGCCCTCCAGTTATGCCCAACACGTGCCACCCCACCGCGGTCGGAGGTACAGGGTGGAGTGTTGGCTGCTGTGCCACGGTTACGCCCCGGCACAATTGGAAGCGTTTTGGAATTGTTCGATTCTCACCATATATCGGTTGGCACAGCGTTGGAAGAAAATCGACGGTGTGGCCTGGCCGCCGTCTTGTTCGGTTGGGAAGTGTGAGCGTCATGAAGGGTACCTTCACCAAAAACGCGCCAGCTTGTCGTCTAGCCTACCATGTTATACAACGTGGGACTTATCCCGCACGTTTTTTCGCTCCACTTCGTTGTATCGTGTCCCCTATAATACGTACCTGATATGTGATTGGGCTTCGATGTCACCCTTTCTTATACATGAATGCAGCGCGCCTGTACTTGATCATTCGTTGTCATGTTTCGTCCCTCGCGTGTTCGATGCAGGTTTTGGTAGTGAACTGGCGTGGAGAGTCGAGGGCGGTCGCAATAGGCCGCCTGAAGGTGGAGACGCGCCCCATGATAATGGTGGAGTTCCAAGGTGAAGGCTGTTGCAAACCTCTGCTTCCATTCCCGCCACGGTCAATCAAACGGGCAACGCAACGAAGGCGTTAGTCTCTATAGGGCTGCTTTTAATAGTGGGTCATTGGCGCCGCTATAATAACATCTCAGTTGGGCTCCATAGGGTTTGTAAGCCTTTTCGGACCCCATGTATAGCGATACAAAACAAGTGATTAGTGCGGTTATGTCATAGTGTGAGCGTGCAGCCCATTGCACAAAAGTCCATGCCATAATACGCAAATGTCGTACAACTCCTTTCCTTGCACCTCAGATATTTAATGCATTACCCTCACGTATAGCGGCCCTTGTTGCTTCCTGTGATTGATGCTGACATCTTCAAGTAGTGATCGTGATTTTTTCCCTCCCAGGTCCCTAAGGCAATAGGGTTATAAATAGTCGCAGTAGGGCAACTGGTAGGCTCAAAAGGGCTACTGGCAGTCTCAATAGGGCTATTGACAGGCACGACCTAGCTATGAATTCCTAGCCTCAACAGGAGAGGGGACCCAAGCTCGTGAACAAACACCAGGTATCCCTTAGTTTGCGCTGCGCTGCCTTTCTGAATACTTTGGTTTTCCTTTTTGTGCAGGATAACGTGTGCTAGGCGGTACTGCTTGTACTGCTTCCACCCGGAAATATGAGCTACCTGTAGACCTGTAGACCACACATACGTACGAGTGTAAAAAACAAGTCGGCTCGGAACGCTCTACGTCGCAGATCATTTACGTGGGGCTCGGTTACCTGTTCGATATGTGCACGCTTGCTTGTGTCTCAGCGAAAGCCTGGTGCGCACTTTTGACTCCTGAAAACTCTTTTGCACCCAACCACCAGGCAAAAGCGGAGGAACCGGGCAACTCTTCCTCCAGCAGGCCGAAACCGTCAAACTCATCAGCCCGACAACCACAGCAAGCGCGCATGGGGATGCTTTAGAGACGAGTGCGACGGTTTCAACCCCAACAAGCGAGACTGCTTCAGATAAAAGTGCGGTGGTGGATGGGTGGTATCCTTTGTCTGTGACGGACGTGGAGGGGGGAGAGCTTGTACTCCTGCGAGAGATCACCAGAGGGACGCACGTCGGAAGGGCGATAGATGCCATCGTCACCGAATCCTAGCGGGACAGGGACATACCTCGGAGTTTAGGATGGTGATACTACTGTAGCATGGTATACTACTGTGTGGAGCTCTAGATAAGAGCTCTGACGAGATTGGATGTTCGACCCCCAGACTATCTGTTTTTTGTTAGAAGGAACGGCCTGCTGGGCGACTGAAGTAGCCCTACAGCAGCAGCCCAACAGGCAACAGCCCAACAGGCTGTAGCTCTTTCCAAGGAGCAGCCCCTTTTTTTGCTGTATGAGTTGGGTACAGCACGCGACATGCGTTAATAGTTTGGGAGTTAATTACTCCAGGCTGACTTGTTTTCAAGATTTAAGAATTTACAGCTAAGCGTTTGTGCTCAGTGAGAAACGGCCCTCGAAACCCTATGCAATAACCTTCAAGAGTATGCCGTAATAGAACCTGCGTTACTTTTGAGTAGGCCGACGCCGGAGATCCTATAGAAACTCGAAGCCGGAGATCCGCCCCGTCGGACTGGATCTCTCCGAGTTGGTATATTCAGCCGTGGTACGGCAGCTATTGGGGTATCTAACACGTTTTGAGCCCAAAATATCATCACTGCCAGGGCTCCTCAACTCAGGAGCTACCCCCAATCTTTGGATTGAACAGGACGAAGTGTCAACTTTTCAGAAATATGAAGTAGATTGTTTGTCGGTCTCAGCTTACAATGTTTGGAAGGTTGGTTGTTGGGCGAATGATAGAGCTCACCCCAGGAGCCTCGGAAAGTTTAGGTGCTACGATCCCTTCCGTAGCACGCGTCTATTAGGCCTTCCACCAGCAGCGCGATTTCCTAGCGAGAGCTAACGTATCTCCATATAGCATAATGCCTCGTATAGTTTTAGATGAGGCGTCTTCGGGTGAAGATAAATAATGGCCCGAACACTTTTTTGTTTCGTTGTACATATATACGTATCCCTATTGATACATCATGGCATTTGTGATCGGGTTGAGCGCGGGTGAGTGTATTCTCAACGTCAGCTTTTGTGTGAGGCGCCTCGTCATGTTTAGGTGGACCCCTGCCGCTGCATATGCTTCTTGGTGTGTTCAACGAAGTATACGTGCTGAAGGCGACCAGGGCATCATGATATGAGATTGATACAAAATTAACTTACCGACGAATTTTGTAACATGGTTTCCAATCCGTCAACCAAACGCAGTATCATTTTGTAGCATGGTGTCCAATCCGATAACCAAATTCGGACTTTGTTGGTTACAGAGAGGATAACCTACTAGCTTCCCTCGGCGCTAACTGAGTAAGGCTTAAGTAGATTATTGCTTGTAACCGACAAACCGTATACGTCGTGAGTTCGACTCGGTCTCGGTAGCAATCTCCGGGGTGAACCCCTGGCCAACGCCCAAACGGGTAGGGTGGACTGTAACTGGTCCGAGTCTGGCGGGAAGGCTGCTTGGCCTGGGTTTTTGTTGGTGGATGAGCTCGCGCAAGTTCCACACTGCGCGGAGAGATGACTCTCCGGGTGGCTATCCCCACCGCACCTGGTCCTTTCGGGGGTCAGGTCAGGTCAACATGCTCAAGTCTCTGAGGTAGTAGCAGCAGGGGCTGATGCTGCCGAAGGGGCATCGAGGGAATTGACACACGACACGAGGCGGAACGTGGATGGAGGGCTTAAGCTTTATTTTTGCCCATCCGCCGGAGGATAACCATAAAATAAAATAAATAAACCTCTGGCCATGTTCTATTCGCCATGATATGGGACTCCACGTTTCCCCCTTTTCTAAATGAACAAGCGATTCATCGCCGAGAGTCGAACTTACGCATACCGTTTGGTTGGTTTTCCACATTGCTGCCACGGCAATTAATGAAACGGTGCCCATCTATTAGTGGTATAGTTCCCGCGCATGTGGGCGGGACACTAACTGTGTCTTCTTCGAACGCACGGTTGCCGGCGTTGGGACTATCTCGCAACGAAGAAAAAAGGGGTCTACCACGTATTAGACGGTCGCTGTATGCGGCGTCGGTTGGCCGTGCATCTAGTTGTTGTGAAAGGCGTGCAATCTTAGCCAAGCATCAAAAAGATAACCCACCCTTCGGTGTGGCGGGCCGAACTATTTTGGGCGCAGGGGGGTCAAGCAAGCGAGATTATGGATGAGACATGGTGGTGCAACCATAGATATCTCGCCGACGACCAGACCTTGGTGTTCCACGAATTAGAAAGAAGGGGAGTAGTACTCTCAGAGACAACGTAGGCGCTTTGCTACTCCACGCTGCTACGTAGAAGACTTCACACGTCGGATCACTGATCCCCACTTCACGACCTAGATAGTACATGCCAGATGTATTTATTTGCTGGTCTATAGATCTACAGGTAGCTCTGCATTATTTAGCACATTCTTCCTCGGTTGGATCTGCACATACAGATTAGGCACAACAACTAATAGCGGTGGGTTAGCATCTAGATCCTCTTCAGGAGTAGATCGTGATCTCTCCTACATACACCTAGAAAACTTGCTGCGTTCGGTCAGCTGCCAACATGGTCACCCCGGGTTGTCAAGCTTGCGTAATCGCTTCTATTTGAGGCACGCCACTACTGGGCTCCAACGTCACTATAGTAGGGCTAACACGCCTCGATAGACTATAGGGGTACATTTGGGCCAAACCCAAGCCCGACTGACGGCGTCCCTCAACTGTGCGCACCTACCCAACATCTTTGCATTCCCAAAGATTCCATTGCAACAATTGTATTTGTTTGTACTTCGTATAGCTATATACGTACGGTAGACTTACCCGCCGGGAGATTGTTAACCGAGTTGCGCTTTCAACTCAATGCCCCTGGCGACGGTATTCCTTTGTGTAACATATTAAAGTGAATATTATAAACCTCCTAAGGCTAGGAACCTCACCAGCATTAAGGTACGGTACCACCTCCATCGTTGCATGATACCTGGTACAGCGTAGGCCCGCGAATAAGAAGCGGCCTGCCTGGTACGTAATAATAATATAAGGCTCAGGTTTAGGGGGGCGCTAAGCATTTGTGATGAAGAAATCGTGCTCAGCAGCGAGCGCCACACTGAACCCTGAACAACATAACCTAATCTATGCTCAAGGTTGTTCAAGAGAGGTGTCACAGCATGATTCTAAGTGTTGCTCAGAGTAAGCCTTTCTTTTTGGCGGGCCCATACTGTAGCATGTAGCATGTAGCATGACCCATCGGCCACATGCATGCGTCCGTGTACCGGTAGAGATCCTCTAATCTTGGGTTTGTATCCCCGTGATGCCATGCGGGTGTTGCCCAAGGAGAGGTTAACCAATAACAAGGCAAAATCAGCCGGTAATTTTTCCCGCCAATATTCCTCGAAACACAAAGGGAGGTGCTCCTCCCATGGTACGTTAGACATTCAATCGCCGACCAACGCAGTTCAACCGGGTTCTGCACAGGAAGGAATTCCTCTTCTTCCTCACACTGGTTTGGGGTGTGTCTGTCACTTTCATATGTACAGGGGGGGGGGGGGGGGGGATGCCGATGATGGTAGGCCAAGAGTTTTCTTCGAGCGGTAATTCGGTGGGGCTACGTAAAGTTAGGTCTTGCGAGCGCGAAAAACATTTCCCGGTGAAGGAGTAGTCCTTTGGGACCAAAACAGTAATGCTAACTTTTGGGTTATCAACCGTCTACAAGCAGTGTGAGCACCCGGCAGTAGAGTAGTACGGGTGGGATAATCGTTAAATGTTGCGCCCGTGCCGTACAACTCCTCGCATTGCAACCATTGTAACTCGGACACTGGTCTACTTATAATAGTTTGTACCATCCCCCAATCCCTCGCTCACGTAGTTGCCGTTGCTAAACGCAACAACACTTCTCATAATCGTCAAGTTTCCTCTCTGAAGTCCCAAAGGGGATTGATTATGTCAACTGAGCAACCACCCGATATAGTTGAATCCGATGTGTACTTTCCATGAAATAAATGTACGATTAGTAGATGCTCAGCCCACCGGATTGTGCATCGATCTTATAGCTAGTATTTTCTCAAAGTCGAGTGTTGGATAGGTACCAAATGTAGCAGGTACAGGTGCAGTAAGTACTTGAAATGAGGATTCTCGGCAATTGAAGGTGTGAAGGTGCAACCCCCTACCATAATATATAGACTTACAGTACCGCTGTCTGTCTGTCTGTCTGTCTGTCTGTCTGTCTGTCTGTCTGTCTGTCTGTCTGTCTGTCTGTCTGTCTGTCTGTCTGTCTGTCTGTCTGTCTGTCTGCCTGTCTGTCTGTCTGTCTGTCTGTCTGTCTGTCTGTCTGTCTGTCTGTCTGTCTGTCTGTCTATCTGTATGTCTGTCTGTCTGTTTATCTCTATGTCTGTATGTCTGTCTGCCTGCCTGCCTACTGTGCCAGTAGTGCGGTCCTCTCGACCGATAGTGGATAAGGTCAGCGCCCATGTGCGTGGGTAAAAGAGCAGTAACATGCTTGGGTGGTGAAACTATGTCACACCTTGTACACACCTATCTGAGCATTGATTCCCACCTCAGGATCTCGATATTCCAGGGCAGAAATATTCCTGACACGTACCAAGTATGATCTACTGATTGCTGCAGGATGATACAAAAGTACGCAGTATGCTGCCGGGTGTGAGCCGTATAACCTGCTTGATGAATGGAGTCAAGCATGTCCCCTGCGTTGGATCTGCACCATACAACCTTGCACAGCCAACCCATCACAACGGAACAGCAGGGTACGATCTATAATAGGAAACCTAGATGATGAAAATCGTTTTGTCTTGTTCGACGCGTGAAATTTTTCCATCGCTGCTCGGACGCTAACAATTATATCCTTCCGCTGATCCGCAGCCCACCGGGCCCTTTTGTTGTTGTTCGGCTGATGCTGCTAAAAACTAAAGTCCCGACGGAGGGACGCTATAAAAACAAAATAAAATGAGATGATCCGAATGTTTTATGTTTTATATATACGTTGGTTTGTTTCTGGGCCCACCCACCTGTTTGAGCCGTTGTGTCATCGTGCCGGTGGGTCCCTGACTGACAACAGCCCGCACCTCTGCGAGATCTGCGGGAGGTTCGTACTTGTAGCCCTTTCTCGGGCAAGGCTCGTCGGCCCGTCTACTATACGTACGTACGCGTTCAGCCACCCCCCTGTTAGATAGAGCTGTTGTTGTTGTGTTATTTTGCAGATGAGCCCCTGAATCACAACAACTCGGACCTCTGCCAGACCTCTCGGACCATCGCAGCTCTTTCTCTCGCAACGCTCGTCGGGTCGTCTACAGGCTACAGTCGATATGTCTATAGAATACGCATTCACCCGGCGAAATAAGACATGCGACCCAATCACCCCGTACCCATCTATCTTGCTCTCTTCAGCTAAAAAAAAAAAAAAACTACCACCACCACAACAACAGCATCACTACCATCACTACCATCACTACCACCGTCAAAAATGCCAGGAAACGGCACTTTCTTTCATTCACCCTTTCTTGACTGCGTGACGGCAACATTCATTCCATGTTTTTCCTTGTCTGGCGCCGAATTACGAGGTAGTGTATAGGTCTTGAAATGGAACGCCCGGATCGACACCCTTGACCGGTGCATGTTTGCCCTTGACTGACCGTCTCGTTCATTATTTCGTTTTTTCGTTATTTCATTATGCTTCTGAACGTGAATATGGTTAATACTATTACTATTAATAGTCGCCCCTGTGACCTGTGGTGGTTGCTCGAACGTTACGTATGAACTTTGGTATCATGCGTACCGTCGCATCCCGTATTTTTACATTTAATTGGCACGAGATCCACGTGGTCACTTAGCTGACGTGTTTATAGTAATTTTATTTAATGCGTTGGTGGTAATAAGATGGCAGGTCACGAATTTGATTAAGGCTGTCTACGGAACTTTTCTCTAGGCGCATGATGCAACAGCCGATTTTCCTAATTGAGAATTGCCTTTCCGATGAGAATGAAAATCGATTTTAGTACTTTGTTATTGTTTAGGAGTTGTATTTCGCTCACGATCAAACTTTGACCTAGAAAATATGTTCCTCGATGGTAGGTATCGATCCACGAAAAAAAAAGTGATTTCGTCCTTGACAGGCTCGAAAAATCAAGGATTTAAGGGAATTCGCATTTATTTATGAGTCTATAATAATACAGTTTTTCTGGGATCTTCGATATCTTGAGACTGCCGATGCCGATTCCGCTTTTTTTTTGTCATCGACGGGTGTCACAACTGACATAACCCTAACCCTATAGTTTACAGCCAAAAAAATGACTGTAAGGGATGCACATCTGTTACAATTTAAAAAACAATATTTTCTATTTTCATTCTCATCGGAAAAGTAATTATCAATTAGGAAAATTGGCTGTTATATACTCTCCTTGTTCGTATGTACTATTTATAGGCATCAATATACATTTAAAAAAATAAAAAANTGTCTGTCTGTCTGTCTGTCTGTCTGTCTGTCTGTCTGTCTGTCTGTCTGTCTGTCTGTCTGTCTGTCTGTCTGTCTGTCTGTCTGTCTGTCTGTCTGTCTGTCTGTCTGTCTGTCTGTCTGTCTGTCTGTCTGTCTGTCTGTCTGTCTGTCTGTCTGTCTGTCTGTCTGTCTGTCTGTCTGTCTGTCTGTCTGTCTGTCTGTCTGTCTGTCTGTCTGTCTGTCTGTCTGTCTGTCTGTCTGTCTGTCTGTCTGTCTGTCTGTCTGTCTGTCTGTCTGTCTGTCTGTCTGTCTGTCTGTCTGTCTGTCTGTCTGTCTGTCTGTCTGTCTGTCTGTCTGTCTGTCTGTCTGTCTGTCTGTCTGTCTGTCTGTCTGTCTGTCTGTCTGTCTGTCTGTCTGTCTGTCTGTCTGTCTGTCTGTCTGTCTGTCTGTCTGTCTGTCTGTCTGTCTGTCTGTCTGTCTGTCTGTCTGTCTGTCTGTCTGTCTGTCTGTCTGTCTGTCTGTCTGTCTGTCTGTCTGTCTGTCTGTCTGTCTGTCTGTCTGTCTGTCTGTCTGTCTGTCTGTCTGTCTGTCTGTCTGTCTGTCTGTCTGTCTGTCTGTCTGTCTGTCTGTCTGTCTGTCTGTCTGTCTGTCTGTCTGTCTGTCTGTCTGTCTGTCTGTCTGTCTGTCTGTCTGTCTGTCTGTCTGTCTGTCTGTCTGTCTGTCTGTCTGTCTGTCTGTCTGTCTGTCTGTCTGTCTGTCTGTCTGTCTGTCTGTCTGTCTGTCTGTCTGTCTGTCTGTCTGTCTGTCTGTCTGTCTGTCTGTCTGTCTGTCTGTCTGTCTGTCTGTCTGTCTGTCTGTCTGTCTGTCTGTCTGTCTGTCTGTCTGTCTGTCTGTCTGTCTGTCTATCTGTATGTCTGTCTGTCTGTTTATCTCTATGTCTGTATGTCTGTCTGCCTGCCTGCCTACTGTGCCAGTAGTGCGGTCCTCTCGACCGATAGTGGATAAGGTCAGCGCCCATGTGCGTGGGTAAAAGAGCAGTAACATGCTTGGGTGGTGAAACTATGTCACACCTTGTACACACCTATCTGAGCATTGATTCCCACCTCAGGATCTCGATATTCCAGGGCAGAAATATTCCTGACACGTACCAAGTATGATCTACTGATTGCTGCAGGATGATACAAAAGTACGCAGTATGCTGCCGGGTGTGAGCCGTATAACCTGCTTGATGAATGGAGTCAAGCATGTCCCCTGCGTTGGATCTGCACCATACAACCTTGCACAGCCAACCCATCACAACGGAACAGCAGGGTACGATCTATAATAGGAAACCTAGATGATGAAAATCGTTTTGTCTTGTTCGACGCGTGAAATTTTTCCATCGCTGCTCGGACGCTAACAATTATATCCTTCCGCTGATCCGCAGCCCACCGGGCCCTTTTGTTGTTGTTCGGCTGATGCTGCTAAAAACTAAAGTCCCGACGGAGGGACGCTATAAAAACAAAATAAAATGAGATGATCCGAATGTTTTATGTTTTATATATACGTTGGTTTGTTTCTGGGCCCACCCACCTGTTTGAGCCGTTGTGTCATCGTGCCGGTGGGTCCCTGACTGACAACAGCCCGCACCTCTGCGAGATCTGCGGGAGGTTCGTACTTGTAGCCCTTTCTCGGGCAAGGCTCGTCGGCCCGTCTACTATACGTACGTACGCGTTCAGCCACCCCCCTGTTAGATAGAGCTGTTGTTGTTGTGTTATTTTGCAGATGAGCCCCTGAATCACAACAACTCGGACCTCTGCCAGACCTCTCGGACCATCGCAGCTCTTTCTCTCGCAACGCTCGTCGGGTCGTCTACAGGCTACAGTCGATATGTCTATAGAATACGCATTCACCCGGCGAAATAAGACATGCGACCCAATCACCCCGTACCCATCTATCTTGCTCTCTTCAGCTAAAAAAAAAAAAAAACTACCACCACCACAACAACAGCATCACTACCATCACTACCATCACTACCACCGTCAAAAATGCCAGGAAACGGCACTTTCTTTCATTCACCCTTTCTTGACTGCGTGACGGCAACATTCATTCCATGTTTTTCCTTGTCTGGCGCCGAATTACGAGGTAGTGTATAGGTCTTGAAATGGAACGCCCGGATCGACACCCTTGACCGGTGCATGTTTGCCCTTGACTGACCGTCTCGTTCATTATTTCGTTTTTTCGTTATTTCATTATGCTTCTGAACGTGAATATGGTTAATACTATTACTATTAATAGTCGCCCCTGTGACCTGTGGTGGTTGCTCGAACGTTACGTATGAACTTTGGTATCATGCGTACCGTCGCATCCCGTATTTTTACATTTAATTGGCACGAGATCCACGTGGTCACTTAGCTGACGTGTTTATAGTAATTTTATTTAATGCGTTGGTGGTAATAAGATGGCAGGTCACGAATTTGATTAAGGCTGTCTACGGAACTTTTCTCTAGGCGCATGATGCAACAGCCGATTTTCCTAATTGAGAATTGCCTTTCCGATGAGAATGAAAATCGATTTTAGTACTTTGTTATTGTTTAGGAGTTGTATTTCGCTCACGATCAAACTTTGACCTAGAAAATATGTTCCTCGATGGTAGGTATCGATCCACGAAAAAAAAAGTGATTTCGTCCTTGACAGGCTCGAAAAATCAAGGATTTAAGGGAATTCGCATTTATTTATGAGTCTATAATAATACAGTTTTTCTGGGATCTTCGATATCTTGAGACTGCCGATGCCGATTCCGCTTTTTTTTTGTCATCGACGGGTGTCACAACTGACATAACCCTAACCCTATAGTTTACAGCCAAAAAAATGACTGTAAGGGATGCACATCTGTTACAATTTAAAAAACAATATTTTCTATTTTCATTCTCATCGGAAAAGTAATTATCAATTAGGAAAATTGGCTGTTATATACTCTCCTTGTTCGTATGTACTATTTATAGGCATCAATATACATTTAAAAAAATAAAAAAACAACAGCTAGCTGTGAGCTCGAGGATTTCGCCGAAGCTCATCTTTGCTAGCTGAGTGTAATACTTCGATCGCGCGTACTTACGGAGTTTATATGTCCTCATGTAGGATGTACATCCCGTATGAGGGGGACACAATCTGAGGCTGTAGAATTCAGGAAGTTAAGTGTGTGTCTATTTGTGGGGGGAGAAATAATTAAAATTAAATTAAAATTAAAATTAAACTTAAACAGTCTGAAATAAACGTACCAGGTATACTATTATTATAGATAGTAGATGGTATTTGTTTGTTTGTTTGTTTTTTTGTCCATCCCATTTATTATCTTCGCCCTTCCTTTCTCTCTCCTTCATATTAATAGTCGTAACTCAGATCCGGGGTCACAAAGTAGGCTCTTCTCCCTCCTCCCCCACTACTACGGTGCTTGCCTTGCTTTTTATCGCGAGAAGATTTCAGTACTTACTTTCTTCCCTCGTCAACTTTCGTCGAATTGTGCTTACCCACGCTATAATATGCGCTCTCGACAGTTGGTGTCATTCTGAGAATAAAAATCTCCATACGAGGAGAATCGAACCTCCGACCTCCAACGCTAACAGGCTTCGTGGCTACCTGTTAGACCACCGGGGCGACCGGCTGTTGTATTGTATCATATAATGTATATCATAAGTGTGGCATGAATGCAATTCCGGAGTATAACGGCAGTGTATTTATTAATGGAATTAGCCAAAAATAGGTATACCTACGCACTTTGAGCCATTTATAGGTACACTGCGTAACGTACACCGGAAACGGCTTCCTGGCCCGCCTGATATTGGGCCTGCGCTCCATTGTACCTACAAATGGCTTAAACTGCGTACGGTACACCTATTATCGGCTACTCATTCCACGTATCACCTATTTTTGGCTTCAACTGTACCTATAAATGGCTCGAACGATCACGTGTGGCAACTGAAATATAGACAGACGGCCACATCAGATGCCGGGGCAGTCAACCAGCCGACCGTGCCTTGCAACCAGATGTGATATTAGTCATTTGGGCCACACGCTTTTAATGGGTGTGATCGCGATGTCAAGAAACAGCAATGACGAGTGTGTCCATGCCAATATGCTGAAAGTACAATAAAATACAAATACTGTAGTGCAGTATATAGTAGGAGCAACTTTGGTATATATACATACATACGTGTACAGAGTAATACCATACGGTTAAGGAGGTCTGAGTTACACAGCCGTTGGCGCGGTCCGGAACAATATTCCACAGCAAACGTGGGTGAATATATATGAGGAAGACAGGTACGGTCGGATGGATGACAGTCCCGGCACCTGGTGTGGCCGTCTGTCTATATTTCAGTTGCCAAAAAGGGATCGTTCGAGCCATTTATAGGTACATTTGAAGCCAAAAATAGGTGATACGTGGAATGAGTAGCCGATAATAGGTGTACCTACGCACTTTGAGCCATTTGTAGGTACAATAGAGCGCAGGCCCAATATCAGGTGGGCCAGGAAGCCGTTTCCGGTGTACATTACGCAGTGTACCTATAAATGGCTCAAAGTGCGTAGGTATACCTATTTTTGACTAATGCCCAACATATAGTATGCGTGCGAATCAACTCGTACTGAGAAAACGAGTAACAAGAAACCTACTCGTACTACTACTACTGCTGTACGCTGCCATCGATGTGTTGACGAAAAATTGAATTTCGGGAGTCGGTAGTTAAAGTGTAGAATGCACCACCCTTCATAAAAAAAAGAGACCTAACCCTTGCCTGACCTGGACCAGATTTGTTCGTGTTTCTTATTTGGTGTCCTACAAAGCACAACAATACTACTACTGTTTTACTGTACGAAATTTTCAAAACAGGGGCAGCAGTAGTAGTATGTAACCCACTTATTAATAGACTTACCAGTACAATACAATAATAGGGGCAGCACGAAAACCTTTCTTTACTTACTACACGATTCCAATACTACTACTAATTTCGTTTTGCTTGTTTTGCCGAGGACGAGCGGTCGGTATGTTTACCAGGTTCGGCCGCCCCCCCCCCATCCCCCCCCCATGCCCCCTCCCCTCTCTGCCCG
>MEHQ01002178.1:723264-738071 GCA_008828725.1 Saccharina japonica
GCCCCCCCCCCTCCCCCCCGTGCCCCTCCCCCCGTTACTCCTGTGTCGCCACTCGTACTGATGTCCTCTGCTGTGTGCGTCGCTTAACTACAGCTCCACTCCAACGTGTCCTTGCCATGCCTATGTGCCATCATACCAGGTATGAAACAGTCGGCCGTTTCTGATGATCCTCCAGCACCACATACATGCCACACTACCCGCCCGTGTGTACATACCTATCACCTACTACTCGGTATCATATAGCCACCGTGGGCCACAAAACCAACAACCAACAACGAACGCTAAAGGGAGGAGAGCTTTCCGTGGATCCCTCGGAGGTACGCGTATGTATGTATGTATGTATGTATGTATGTATGTATGTATCTATAGCACTGCCGAGTAATCATCACCCCCCTCGGCACCACATACCACACACACATACTTGCCTCTTCGGCGACCACGCTACGTCATCGTATACTGTATACCTTAACCCTTTTAGAACTGCAGTCCCGTTTTGGGGACAAACCAGTCTAATTCTAAGTGATTTGTCCCGAAAACGGGACTCCAGTCCTATAAGGGTTAAGTACGCTTTTTTGCTGCTTATAAAATAATACTTGTTGTGTGGTCGTCGTGTGGTCTGGCTCGAGATAATACTATTAATGATTTATTAATAGCGTACGATCTACGATAGATATAATACCCACCTGTGGTAGCCTCGTTCGTTCGTGCATACAGTACAGGACACCTAATAAGAAACAGGCTAATAAGAAAGCCAGGCTGAGATTTAAAGTAAAATACGAAATTCGGGAGTCGTTATCTTGAAATTAGTGTAGAAAGCACCCTCTCTCAAATAAGAAATCCAGCCTGGACCAGATTTCCTGTTTCTTATTAGATGTCCCGTACTGTATACGACGTATATAGCGCAAAGATTATACCCGCGACTATTAATAGCTTGTGAAGACACCCACCACGACCCACGACCCAAGCCGTCTTCTTCTGTGATGAATGAATATAACCGAATTTTAGAACTTTTGTAGGGGATCTTTAGCGAGGAATTTGGGTGAAAATGTTTCAACCTTTTTTTTGTGGCTGGGAGACCTGAGCTTGCGTGGGAACATTAAAGACTGATTTCAGGAGGAGAGATTCATTTGGCAACTTTTTTTTTTATTTTTTTTTTATGATATTCAGTACATTCAACATTTTCATAAATAACGTATCTCTTAACCCATTTGTGGGGCGGAGCCCCTGGCAGGTTCTCTCTTATGACATACATTCAGAACTTAAAAAAAAAATGTCCAACATTATTACTGTTGTTGTAATCTTTGTCCCCAAACTACTCGTGGGAGCAGTTGTTGAGGTAATTTTCCTTTGCCATGACCAACCATCCGTTTCGCGTGTGTGTGTGTGTGTGTGTTCTTCACATTAAGGGCCATTCCTAACGAACAAAAAAATCACGATTCGTGAGGTTTTTGTCGTGAATCGTGATTTTTTTTGTCGTGATTCACGACAAAAACCTCACGATTCATGACGCCAATTTTTTTACAATTTCTTAAAAAAAAACAAAATCACGATTCACGACATTTGTCGTGGCTCAAAATACGCCTGATCAAGGCACTACGTAACCCACCCGACACCAACGGTATCCGATGGCCGGTATAGGGGCATGCCAGGCCCTGCTTCGTACGCCGGTTGTGGACAGCGAGTGGCTGCCTAAAGACACTGCTGGGTGCGGGGTAACGAGCATGCTGTGACCTCGAAATCTCGAGGAGGCGGAGACACAGCGTGAAGAAAAAGCAAAAATAATCTGAAAATCTCATGGGCCAGGCAGAGCAGACGACATGTCAGCGAGATGGGAACCTCGCGCGGACCTGGCCTGGCCGACGGCGCGTGAGGTTTGAATATCACAGACCGTGTCGGGCCTCTGCCCATGGTTTGAATCACGGGCCGGGTCGGGCGCGGTCGGCCCGGCACAGCCTGGCCGTGACCTACCTGCGAGAGTTGGCCCCACCCTCAAATACCGTTGGTTTGAAAATATCGGATTCTTTATAATTTTAAAATATCACGAAACGTGACGAAAAAGCACCAATTTTCGTTAGGAAAGAAACATCACGAATCGTGATATGTTGTCATGCCAAAACGTCACGAATCGTGATTTTTTTTTGTTCGTTAGGAATGGCCCTAAACCTTCCTTTCTACCCGTCGACATCCAGCACACCCAGTGTCCGTGCCGATTCTTCATCCTAAAAAGGTACCAGTTCTGTGGTCACAAAACTACGACACAGAGATAATACACTCAGTGCAGTAAGCAGAGCAGACAATGCAACGCCATATTATTTTTTTATTTTTTTTTTTGTCCATCCCATTCATTATCTTCGCACGTCCGTCGTTCTCCCTCCCTAGTCGTAACTCAGATCCGGGGTCACAAAGTAGGCTCCTCTCCCTCCCCCCCCACTACGGTTCTTGCCTTGATTTTTATCGCGAGAAGATTTCAGCACTTTCTTCCCTCGTCGACTTGCGTCGGATTCCGCCTACCCACGCCACGAAGGCGCTCTCAGCAATTGGTTCCTTTTTTATTTTTTCAAATAAAGTAAAAATCTCACCACGGTGGGACTCGAACTTGGGTACCAATGCCAGTAGCCTTTGAAGCTGACCACTGGTCTACCGGGGCGACCGGCTTACGACAGTTTCGCGTACAACTGAACAACTAGTAGCTTCGTAACTATGTCCTTAAATATAGCGACCGTTTGAATGATGACATGTTGATGAAGAAAAATTCCTTATTATACATTTATTTGGTGGCAGATTAGGATCTATCTCTTGTGTTATTACGGAAAAAAAGGGCGACGTGTAACAAAATAAATGATCTCTGTCCTCTTTGTTGTGCATCACACAGCTACTAATAGCTGCAGTATATAATGCAGCAGCAGCAGCACAGACAGCAGCAGTAGTATTAGTAGAGTATGTATATACGTATTAATAGTGCACCCACAAGTAAGTCCTCTGTCCGCCGTCCATATCGTGCATTATACGTATACGCAAGGAATAATAATAAAATAAATAAATAATTTAAGCCGGGCTGCGAGCGAGACGACGGCACATAAAAATAATCCAGTCTGATAGCCCACGTGATAAATAAGAGAAAGCTGCTACGAGTATGATATGATACAGCAGTAAGTAGTACTTCCTCCACGTGCGAGTATTAATAATAGCTGTGCGAGTATTAAAATACTTTACTCATCATCATCGTATACGAGTACGTACGAGTACCCCCTACCTGTAGATATTGTTTGGATACTTTTTGCCATCACCTGTCTCCCCTCCGTGAACCAGCGGCAACACACGAGAGAAACAGCACAGCAGCAGCAGCAGCAGCAGCACGCAACAGCGCAAAAGCCAGCAAATGCACAGCAATACTAACGAACGACACACACGGCGTTACACGTAGTATACGTAAGCAACACAGCCACGTACCGCAGCTTTTACGCATGTGTTCATTCATACCTGGTACGAGTTAATAATAAACTAAGAAACACGTCAGCTGTGAACTCTCCCAACCGGTCGATATTCATCTTTGCTAGCTGCGTGGCGATATTCCATGATGATGTTATTGTGAGGTACATTTCCTCGCGACTGACTACTGGCCATGTGGCCGGTGACTCCCCTGGATGCTACCAGGGTCGACGAGACGATAATACTTGTAGAACGATTTCCGATTGATTTCGTCCCATATCATCACGTGTACCGAAACAGCAGATCACACGAAAGGGGCACATAGCTCCCTCCTTATTTTCGAGAAGAAACATTCTAGATTTTATCAGGCTGTTCCTGTGGCGATGTTCGAGATTGCGGGCTGTGGCGGCTAATTCGCGATTGGAACATGAAAGAAGAAATTAAGAATCCCCCTTAGAATACTTTCTCCCTTCTGATTGGCCAGGGGGCTTTGAATTAGAATATTCCAGGAAAATATTCATTTACAAGTTTGAAAATTTCTTCGAAAATGATACTGTACGTCGAAAACTTCAAAAACGTATCAACTCGTATCCAGCCACACACAACTATACTGCGCGCTGCTGCCCATCCCACTCGCACAGCCTCCTACTCCCACCCTGTGCTCCTATACACGACGTACAGACACGACTTGCCGAGATATTCCCAGAGTAAGCTTGCTAAGGGCATGTGCACCATCTGCGTTTCAGCGCATCGATCGTCCTGTTTCCGGCAACCAGCCTCTTCTCCGGCCCAGCGCCGGAAGAAGACGGGACGTGACGGCCCGCTCCAGCCGATGGCATCCAGGCGAGGCAGACGAGTGACCTTCTCAAAGAGAGAGTATGTGCTCGGGACTGCCCAGGACTACGACAGGACAAGCTTCGAGGCAGAGGTGGAGGCTCCTCCACCAAGCACGGCTGCTGCTGCTGCGGCGGCTGCTGCGGCGGCTGCCGCTGCTGCTGAGATCGCGATGGTCGCAGCAGCAACGGCGCCCACTGCTACTACTCCTGCAGCAGGAACGCGGGATAGCAGAGCGAATTTCTGTGGCATCTGGAGACGAAGTCACGGGTTCAACTGGGCTGCACTGCTGGAGTTCTCTGGGGTAGATAAGGCCGCCATACCTGAACAGGTAAGATTAACGAATTGGCAGCAGTGTCGTACATCTAGTCCTTCGGGGTGGCGACTCTCTCGTCATGCCGGTTAGTTCGAGAAGATTTTGAGTTATCTCGTGGTTCAAGGCCTTGCGCCGCTTTTCTAGTCTCGCTGCAAGCTTCTGCTGATGATCCCGAGTCAACGTATCAATCATAGTCGGGAGTTTTGGCAGATATTTTATAGATGTACGTGTACAGCAGCAGCAGCAGTACCACGTAACACCATCGTACGTATCATGAGCTCTACCTGCGAGTACGTAGCAGTCGTTATTGATTAATGCCATGATATGAATACAACTGCTGCTGCTGTAGTATTGATAGTATTCTACGCGTGCTCGTGCTGCTGCTGTGTATGAATGACTTCTTCTGTACGAAGTACTACTTATACTGCTTTCTTTGCTGGGACCCTTGCTCAATGGAGCTATGCTACACGTACAGCAGCAATGCCCAGTCTACTCTCTTCGCTGCTGCTTCTTCTGCGGTCTGGTCTTGATATTACTAGTAGGTTCCTACTCGTATGCACAAGATTCAGTTCTCGTGTTTCTAAATCAGTACGATACCTGGTAGTCGGCAAGGTACCAGTACTCGTAGCCAACCGGTTCGAAGGCAAGAAGAACTGTTATTTATTTGCTACCTGACCATGGCGGGTGCATTTGTTCGATAGAACATGGGGCGATTTTTCTTTTTCCGTTTCGTCGGAATTTCGATCCTTTTTTTTATTTTCAATTATCCGCCTTTTTCAGTGTTTTATGTCGCCGGCCGGCGAAGTAGCTGGTATCTATCGTAAATGTACGTAATAATAGTATTCGATCACATTTTCTGGTTGTACCTGACTCGCACGTATCATCTGACATCTGACACCTGGTACCAGGTACGAGTACCTGGTTTTAGAGCAGTACAGGACACCTACGAATAATAATAAGAAACAGAGAACCGGACCCACAGGCTGTAGTTCTTATGTGAGAGAGGGCGCCTTCTGCACTACAGTACGCGACAGCACTTAAGAACTCGGCAGTTGAGAATTTCAGGCTGGAGTTTTAGACGAAAATAAGAACATGACCTATTTTGTACTGAAAATAGTGTAGGACACACCCTGCCTTACATAAGAGTTCCAGCCTGGCCAGAAATAAGAGATTCTTAACACCTGTCGCGTACTGTACAGCAGTAGTTGCAAGATAACTATTCTCTATTTTCTTATGTAAGTAGACTTGCAAATTCGTATATACTACATTTTTACAGACTAAGATTGCTGTACGAGGTATAAGGCAGAAGTAAAGTCCCGAGTATCAACTTGATATATAGGTCTATGGTGCCCAAGCGATTTCTCCGGTTTTGACCTTATATCCCGAACGATTCCTCGGTTTCGGCGTATCTTGGAGTTGACCGGTCCCGCGTTTTTGGAGACAAAATACTTGGAATTAGTGTGGGATAAGTTTTGCAGTTCTGAAAGGGTTATTATTAATAAGTAAGGCATACATATAATACGGGATGAGGCATAAGTAGCAATAAGGCAAGTTCAACTACCTTGTCCCATGCCTGCCCTATTGCGGGATACTATTAATAATAATCTAATAATAGTATCACACGCGTGATGACGGTAATAATACAGGGTACACTACTGCTGTATAGATAGATACGAGTAGTGGGTACAACATCGAACATCGAATGCATCATGGGCAGGATGTATATATATGTGTGTTCAGAATTTGTAGGTTAAGAAATCTCAGGCTGGGTGTTTCTTAATGCACAGCTTTTCGTATTTATGCTAGCCTTTTCTTAGGCTCAACGTTGACGTCTCTCTAAGCCTACCCGGAATTAATCCCTTAACGGTCCCACGAAATTGGGGACAAACTACTTATAATCATTGTGGGGTAGTTTCGCAGTTCTGACACGGTTCTGAAGTTCTGGCCGAAAACAGGTATATATGTCTCTTATTCACAGCAGCGGTACGCGCGTTGGGCGAAATGCATAGCTTTATTATCAATAATTAATAATACTCGTAGTGTATGTGGGCGGGTCCAGTTGATTTGGCCTTTCCTGTCTGCCCTTTTCTCTGTGTGTGTGTATTCTTTAGCATTAAACCTTCCTTTCTACCCGTCGACACCCAGCACACCCAGTGTCCGTGCTGATTCTTCCTAAAAAGGTACCAGTTCTGTGGTCACAAAACTACGACACAGAGATACTACGCTCAGTGCTGTGGTACGCTTGTACCAGGTATATATTAAACACTTCGAAATATTCATACGCAAATACATTTTGTATGATATGATAGGAATAGGATATTGGTAACATTTATTGTAGTATCACACCGGCCGGCCATTCTGACTCACACTGCTCAAGGAACACTCCGAGAAATGTGGACCAGCCTGTACCCAAACGAAAGGAGGAAAAGGACCGGAAAAAAATAACGCTCGGAGAGTGCCACCTGTACATTATTTTCAAATGCTGGTGTGCTGTGGATCGGTGAAACAATGTTACCTTAGTCTTTCATAGGAAGAACGCTTGCCAAATACGTTGCAGTTACCTCGCAGTTACACTCGTTGTTACAAATCGAAATGTTCGTCCTGTGTATCCACAATGCAGCCGTTTGTCGTTTCAGAGGAATTTCCTAAAAATGATATATATGATACATATGATACCAGGTACCACAGGTACGTAAAAGGCAGCCGTTTGTCAGTTCAGAGGGAAATCCTAATAATAATGATCGCGTCCGCATCATCAAAGCTCAAAACAATCTACAAGCTGTTTTTTATTTATTTATCTATTTTTTTTTTTTATTCCATCCCATGTATTATCTTCGCCCTTCCTTTCTCTCTCCCCCCTACGTAGTCGTAACTCAGATCCGGGGTCACAAAGTAGGCTCCTCTCCCTCCTCCCCCACTACGGTTCTTGCCTTGCTTTTTTATGGCGAGAAGACTTCAGTTTTTTCTTCCCTCGTCGACTCGCATCGAATTGTATCATACTTACCCAAGCTACTACAGCAGTAGGCGCTCTCAGCAGTTGATTCCGTTTTTTATATATTTTTGCAAATACGTGTTGTACGTAACCTCTTTTCTGCTGGTATGAATTATGCTTCTGTGTAACACGTGCTTGCCCATAAGCCTTGTTTAATATCTGGTACCTGGCAGTTATTAGTTATTAGTCGTGCATACTATTCATAATTGCTCGTGTTCTTCGTCCATCCTACCTGTTGACATCCACAGCACACTCAGTGTCCGTGCCGATTCTTCATCTCACAGAGAGATACCTGGTATGATACAAGCTCTGTACGAGTGTTTCCTCATGAAGCCAGATGCTAAGCCTTTCATCTCCATTTAACCCATTCAGAAGTCAAAAACAAAATCCACACTAATTTCAAGTAATTTGTCCCCAAATACGGGGGACCAGTTCTTTTCACGCCCGCTTCCCGTACGTAGCTGGCACCAGTATTACATGTGTGTACGTCTGAATCTCTTTTATGCTTATTTGTGTTTCTTTACAAAGATGCGATCCTGGCATCATCGTCCTTCTCGCCCTTCCCAGCCCTCTTTTTATCGCGTCGTGACTGTTGCCACGGGAAGAAAGATGCAAGCCTTTCATCTCCTTCTCCGCCATTCTCACCCTTCCAATCTCTCTTTTCGAATCGCTGTCGATGTTGTTGGTGTTGTTTCCCACAGGCAGCAAAGATGCAGTCTTCTTCCGTGGTGCACCTGATAGACCACGACGACGTATCCTTCCGTCTCGTCGTCCACAGCGATGACGCTGTCGGCGTCACCACCAGCCAAGACCAGCAATTCTTCATAGGGGGACAACCAAGACCTAACCCCAACTCCAGCAACGCCACCTCGACCCTCTCCAACATGCGCTGGGCTAACAACAACCAGGCGCTCGTTCTGACGAGCGTTGACGCGGCGAGCGGAGACGAGATGACTGTTTCCCGCCATCTGGCGTCCCAAGGGACCGTTATGGTGCAGCACTATCGCGCGCGTTGCGCTAAGTCGGGAGATACCGCGGAGGCCGTAACGATTTTCCGCAGAATGGCGCAAGGATCTTAAGCAAGGATCTTGGGCATGGATCCTATGCTTGGGTCTTAGACAAGGATCTTAGGCAGGGATCTTAGGCCGCTCTATTTTTAGCAGTAACAGCCCTCGAATAAGATACACTGGTCTAGGCTGGATTTCTTGTTCTGAGATTTCTGATTTGAGATTTCTTTTTTGAAGGAAGGCTTTTCTTAGTTACGAAAGGTTTTTCTTAGTTAAGAAAGGGTGCGGTTCCACACAAACTTTAGCATAATCGCTCCCGAATCTCGGATTTTCCCCGAAATTCTCAGGTTTTGTTTCCTTTGAGGCCCTTTCTTAGGAGAGGACCGGCGATATATGGCTTGTACTGAAATGACAGGTTCACAACGACGAAACAGTCAAGTGTACATAATTAATTATTTTTTTGTTTTGTACTACCACCGGATAAAACAATGGGGGTGGGGTGGGGGAAGAAACAAGGGGTTTCGTAGGAGTGAATCGGCGGTTTCGGTGAGGGGTATATTCACGAAGTCTGTCTGTCTTGTGGTTGGGGTACGCGAGGGTTTCCTCCAACGCAGAGTGGGCGGGTTGGTGGAAGGGTTCAGGTGGACCAGGAAGAAAGCCTATTTACGTTTTGAAAGGCTTGCAAGGCTTGCAGACAGGAAGAAAGCCTATTTACGTTTCGAAAGGCTTGCAAGGATTGCAGACACACACGCGGTTCTTGCTGCCTGGATAGCACGGGGTGCGTGGGCAGATGGCGACGGTTTGGAAGTTGACCCAACACGTTTAGCTGCCCTTTTGGTGCGAATTGTTTAGCTCAGGTACGGGGCACTGGTACAAAGTACTGAATACGGTACAAGTACCATGGAGTCGGCGCAAGTAAGCATGTTGTTCAGTCCTCTGCTACTGTTGTGGTAGTGGACCATCGCCGTATGAGTTTTATCGCCGTTGTATGTGCTGTATGTGCGTGACACGACTAGGGAAGAGACGCCCCCACAGCTACATGATTTGGGGGATTGTGTTGCGGTGTAAATTGTCAATGGTTGCGCGAGGAACTAAGCATGATGAGATGGTGAGATGATGAGGTCATGATCATATGTGCCTGTACGAGGGCGATGGTAGTGAAGTACCGAGTACATTTTAATTATTACTACGCAGGAGAGGAGTTACCGTGCGTATTAGAAGGAAGACCTAACGAACACAAGACGAAGGGCGTTCAGCGCGACTCGATTGGAAACGTGTGTTGGCTCTTGGGTCTCGAGCAATGGGGCACGATGCACCATGGTCGCGGAGGCGAACGGTCCATGCCGACTTGCGGCTTGTTGGGGTTTGTCCATGCGGCAACCCGTCTCTTGAGACGGATAAGTACTTAGTGCGTATGGTATGACACAAGGGTGGCTGTGTTTTGTAGGGTGACTCGGGGGGCATACTCTGTAGTACCCGGGTACCAGCGCTGGTTGTTATTGTGGCTCTAGTAGGTACTCGGCTACCCCAAGGGGAGTGTATGCTTCGAAATACACTCCTACGAAACACTCCCCCCCTTACTATTAATAGTATACTACCGGTACAGAAAACTGCGGGCACGAAATCCCTTTCTCTCTACCAATACGGCGTGTACTCTGTTCTGGGTGTCTTATCATCTTATCAATAGGCAAGATATGCAAGCGAGCTTATAGCGATCGCTTCATGATGAGTGTGCAGGCGGGTTTCCTGTTGTTGTTTTTCTGCAGATTGTTGTTTTGGTGACGTTTTTTGTTCGTGGCTTGAGGCTGGGGGCGGATTGCGGTCGCTCGAGAGATGGTTGGGATGGTTTCTTACTGCGAGTGTTTGTTGGTGTGCTACCACCGTGGTCTTGGCCTGTCTATCTATCTATCGAGTGCTGGTTGGTATGGTTTATAGTGAGTGGCGTGGCCAAACATAACGGATTAATGCGATCAAGGTGTTTTTGAGTTTTTGGATTAATGCGGTCGGAGTGTTTTGAGGTTTTGGATAAAGTGTGGACTGTTTGTTGTTCTGTGCCGGCTTTATACCTGCTATGAGTATTGTTTTGTTGTTGAAAAAAGTCTCGGGGCGTGGACATAAGGCTGCTGTGGCTGGTTGCAGAAATAGATAGCTTGTGGCGTTTTGCACGATGAGTTCATTTAATGTACGTGCGATGGTCACAACCGAGCCCTCGTTTGGTGAAGGGAAGCGATTCGAACCTATCTTGTTACGTGTGCAGCGCGTGGGGCTATCGACGTTGATTAGGTTATTACCGTTTGGTTTTTTATTGGTGTCTGAACTGGGAGACACTATGCTGTATATAGAATCAACTGCTGAGAGCGCCAATTAATAGTAGCGTGGGTAGGCACAATTCGATGCGAGTCGACGAGGGAAGGAAAAGCTGAAGTCTTCTCGCGATAAAAATGCAAGGCAAGAACCGTAGTGGGGGAGGAGGGAGAGGAGCCTACTTTGTGACCCCGGATCTGAGTTACGACTAGGGAGGAGAGAGAAAGGAAGGGCGAAGATAATAAATGGGATGGACAAAAAAAAATATATATATATATATATATATATAGTCCATAAGCTCTCTAACTAGTTGTCGAGCTAGTATATCTAGTCTAACGCAGGCGGCTTAGTAGCATGCAATGTATGCATGCATGCGTAAAGGGAGGAGTACCATTATTAGGTATATTCTTAGTAGTAGTAGTGAACAGCAGCTAGGTGCTACCGGAATATAGTTTTGTGCGCGCGGGCTGGACGCATTAAAAAAAATGTAACAATAAATAAAAAAACATGAAACATGATGATGGCGGGGGACCGCGTCTATCTCTCTCTCTTCGGTTGACGAGTTTTTTTTGCTTTCGAGCTCGGAAGGCTTTCGTTATCAGCTCGTTGTTATGAACGGTGCCGTCTCAACCAGGTGCAAGCTCTGACTGGCCCTAGTGCACAGAGTCAGGCATCGTAGACATCCACATTCAGGCATCACCCGCCGCCATGCATCGTCCGTCGTCTGACCTCATATGGCTACTGTCTCACAGCTACCCATGGACTGTGGAAGTAAGATTCCACGGAGGAGGAAGTATTTTTACTTTCATAGATTCAGAAGTAAAATTTACTGCCATGGAAATTTTCTTACTTCCATGGAAATAAACTGGAAGTAAAAAAACAAATACTCCCCCCACATTTGCCCCCATGCCCCATTTGCCCCCATGGAGGAAGTAAAACATGGGAGCGAGGCCAGCAGGGAGTGGATTCATATGAATCCACCCCCTGCTCCCAGTTGGTACACCGTCCCACCCAAAGTGGGCCCATCCCGATTACCAAAACGTGGACCACAGATACAAACGGGATACTAAAAGCCGTGTAGCGCGCAGCGCGAAACCACACTAAATAAACCTGTCAACAACTCAACAACAACAGTCACTGGTGGCCGAAGACCCTCTTCCAGCGGAAACTTCCAAGCAATCTGATTATCATGTACGGACGGACGTTTTTTACGCCCATTCATGGAGGAAGTAAATACGGTTAGCTTCCTTCCATGAAAGTTTCCACAAAAAAAGCGGTGTATAGATACCAGGAGTGAGTGAGCGAGTCCCTCCATTATAGTCGGTGCACTACTGTCTGACGCGTACTGAGCTCTACACGCCCCCCTCCTCATCAGTAATAATGTTGTTAGTATTATTGCTCTTGGACAGCTTGCTGCGCTATCATTTAGCTTTGAGCTCGTTCGTGCTGTATAGGGATGTATAGGGCTGTATAGGGACAGACAGTTTCCGTTCGGCTCTTGACCCATTCCGTACTGGAAACATGATCCCACACTAATCCCAAGTACTTTATACCCAAAAACGGGGGACCAGTTCTTAAGGGGTGTGCTGGCGTTGGTCGTAGTAAGTTCGTAGCAGTACGTGATGCACCACCTACCTGATGTATTTTCAAAGAGAACGAGACCACAACAAAGACGATTATTATTGTAAGACACATGCATGCATGTATGTTGTGCTTGCATGATGAACAGATCGTTCGAGGTATATAGATACTATACGTGAAGCTTACCCAGCCAGGTAAAATAAATAATGTTTATGTAGTATATAATACTACTACATGCATGTATATATTATACCAGGTATGTGTTTGTTTTCCAGGCGTTGGGTTCTTATTGCTGAAATCGGAGGCCGATTTGGGCCCATACCCATTTCGGGGCAATACTTTGGAATAATTAGGAGTTCTACGGTATCGTACATAATGTATATATATACCGTATGTATGTATGTATACAATGCGGCACTGAACGGGTTAAGGCGAGTTACTAGTTACCTCTTCTCATGTTCTGCAGAATCACACTGCAACCACCGCCACCACCACCGCCGTATATATGCATGTTAAATAACACCATTTAGTGGCCGTTACTGCTTTCTGTGTATATTATGCTCGTAATACGATATTGTATGCGGTCTGTCGGTCGTTTTATTTGTGGTGTGGTTTTGTCCTCCCGTCTTACAGTGCCAACGTGTGTCTAGACGGGACACCCAAATTATTCCGTAAGCACATGTCATGTACATAATTCGGGCGGGTTCTCAAAAACTGATGCCCAGCCAGGCTATATAATAATACCAAACGGAAACGGGAAAACCATCCTAAAACACACACATGATAATCTACCCACCCTCCCACCCACCCACCCAACATGCATGCTATCAACGTGCATGCAATCAACGTGCATGCGCACACACGGGCCTATTATACAAGACACACAGCATGCATGTCAATCTACGCACGCGTCGTCGTCGTGTGTGGTCGATTACTTCATGTTGGCAGACTCCCCACAAAATGTATACCAGGCACTACTGTAGTTAGCGGGAAAATGGAAACCCGCTGGAAAGTAAGTGCCGAACAATAATAATAGCTCGCGGCCAACTGGGGCTGTTCCCGACTCCCCTCAATTAATTAATTAATTAATTAAGTAAGGCTTCTAGCGTTCTAGAGGGGCGGCCATCGATTTCGGAGGAACCTTTCTGGCAACTTAGCACACTTATTATTGTAGTATTATTATTTATTATTGTTGTCAATATACGACTTGTTATCTATAATGCTTGTTATCTCTGTTACTTAATATTAAGTAAAGGTCTCGTAGAAATCCTTGCTAGTTACCGGGAACCCGATCAATGCGAGCGAGAGGTTATTAACTTGTTGTGCTTCTCTGGGTTCCACACTATCTACTACATATATTCTACATCAACAACAGCATCCGTTACACTAACAAACGTAAATACAATACACTGTAACTTCGGTATCATTATTTGACGAAAAGGGACGGCTGAAGGCGGCCGAAGCTGCGGGGAGGCACACAGGCCCGTCCGTGTAGCATGACGCATACATACATACATACATACATACATACATACATACATACATACATACATACATACATACATACATACATACATACATACATACATACATACATACATACATACATACATACATACATACATACATACATACATACATACATGTGCTGCACGGCCACGGGTGGAGAAGCCACCCGCCCCCCTTGCATTAATTGCGTATTTTCATGCAAACGACAACAAGAAATAATACTTTTAATTGGATCATAATTTGTGGAAGCGATACCCACACAAAAACATTATTATACTGTAGTTATGTATGTATGTACGGATATCTCATACATCGGAGTATCTGTATACTTGAAGTATATAACCGAACGTATAGGCCGTAGGCCGTAGGCCGTAGGCCGTAGGCCGTACGTAGTAGTATATGTCGTAAGGCTTGTATTTTATTATGATGAGTACAACAGGAGATAGACATATATATTGTGTGGTATACACATGTTCAGCTGTGTAAATAATATGCCCAGACGTCATGATACGTGCCAGTGCATATATATATATACAGATATCGGAGGTATATAATTTGTCCTATTTCCGCCCTCTCTGTTTGACCGTCCCCCGGGGAAATTATTGTTGACTCGACCGAGAGAGCGCTGGTCTGTGGGAACTAAAAACATGAGCCATTCATGCCTGCCTCACGAATCCATACCGCACGGCGCCCCCCGCCGCGGGCACATGACTACAACAAAAGTACTACCTGGTATATATTAGTAGTAGTAGTAGTAGTAGTAGTAGTAGTAGTAGTAGTAGTAGTAGTAGTAGTAGTAGTAGTAGTAGTAGTAGTAGTAGTAGTAGTAGTAGTT
>MEHQ01002178.1:738758-795797 GCA_008828725.1 Saccharina japonica
AGTAGTAGTAGTAGTAGTAGTAGTAGTAGTAGTAGTAGTAGTAGTAGTAGTAGTAGTAGTAGTAGTAGTAGTAGTAGTAGTAGTAGTAGTAGTAGTACTAGTAGTAGTAGTAGTAGTAGTAGTAGTAGTAGTAGTACTAGTAGTACTAGTACTAGTAGTAGTAGTAGTAGTGGTGGTGGTGATCTCACACGGACGGGTGGTAATATATCACATACATACACACACGTGTCACCCCCTCGCTCGGATGAGTTTCATAACGGGTTTTCTCAGCACTA
Organism: Saccharina japonica; assembly: GCA_008828725.1. Classification (NCBI taxonomy): domain Eukaryota; class Phaeophyceae; order Laminariales; family Laminariaceae; genus Saccharina; species Saccharina japonica. Next base: position 739,034 of record MEHQ01002178.1, read on the forward strand.
TTAATAGGGAGTTCTCAACACCAGGGAGAGCGCAGCAAGAGAGAGTGCAGTAGACAGACGCTGCGAGCGACGCTAGTTCTATCAGCAGCGGGGAGAGTGCAGGAGACAGACAGACAGACGCTGCGAGCGGCCCGTGTCTCTCTATTGAAACATGCATCACGCAGGCAGTATATACGAAGTATATCGACAAGGCTTTTCCAAAGCGACCAGTGAATGAGCACAGACAGTTTCGATGTGTGTGTTTTGCCCCCCACCCTGTTTTCGTCCTACATAGATAGGGTGTGTTTTATATATATATATATGGTCGTCTTAACTGTTGTTACACGGTGTGGTGGTGTTATACATAAACACAGTCGCCCCGACGGTGGCCCAGTGGTTATCTTCAAGTGTTACTATTAATAGCATTGGTACCCCAGTTCGAATCCCATCTTGGTGAGATTTTGACCTCATTTGCAAAAAGATAAAAAGGAACTGCTGTTCGTGGTATGCGGTAGCTTGATACAACAGGTTTTCCGGTCCTGGGGGTTTCATGTATTATTGTGGGGTTTCGTATTATGTAGCGAGGCATTATTTAGTATGCCTCACGGATGGAGAGAGGGAGCTGCCCCGAGAGGCAGTCGGCGACAATGATGATGCGACCCGGGCTTTGGTAGAAAAAAAAAAGAAAAAAAACATCAATTGCTGAGAGCGCCTTCGTAGCGTGGGTAGGCGCAATTCGACGTGATTCGACGAAGGGAGAAAGGGCTGCAGTCTTCCCGCGAAAAAACAGCAAGGCACAAGCCGTAGTGGGGAGGAGGGATACGACCCTATACTATGTGATCCCGGATGTGAGCTACTACTGCTATTAATAGGATGGAGAGAGAAAAGAGAAAAGAAAGGCCAAGATAATAAATGAGACGGAAAAAAAACAAATTATAGAAGCAAATAAATGGTAGCAGTAGTAGTAGTCTCTCCTGCTGCGATTAAAACGCTGTTGTATTGACTATATTTTTCCTTAAGAGAAAATCGGCTCATAAAGCCGTCTCAGAGGGTATGTCATCCTTTGTTATATCTTCAAGTATCATCATGCATCCTTATTTAGTGTTACACAATGGTACAGATACTGTGTGTAGTAGTCTCTGTCGTTCTCCTGCTAGTAAGTGCAGTATAAACCTTTCCGTTGTCGTACGTAGGGATAAACGAACACGGATTGCATTGATTGGAAAATAAAAAACAGGACGTAAAAGAGTTGTTCGTTTATTAGTGTGGGATATGATGGTATGTTAATTACTGTTCACATACCAGGTATATACCACTCTGTCCTTAAATATAAGCACATTTTATACAATAATATCCAATACTAACGGTGCTTATATTTCGGGACAGAGTATTATTTTGTTTTTTTCCATCCCATTTAGCATTTCCACCCATATTTTCTCTCTCCTTCTTTCGTGGTAACTCAGACCCGGGGTCACACTACAGTAAGTAGGTTCTTCTCCTGCATGTCCACTACTACTGACTGTACGCGCCTTGCATTTTTATCGCGAGAAAAAATCAGCACTTTCTATTATAATTCAATATTGATAAATATAGTAATATACTGCATGAACACTCCTAGGCCTGCCTTAGCAAGATTGTTTTGACCGTGTCGGCCTCAGTATCGGAATCTCGACGCTGCAATGTCTCGAGGTTTTTTTTTTCTTCGAGCGCTCTCTTCGAGGATCGGCTTCAACGCCCCTCGCTCTTCGTTCCCCCTGCTTACCTCTCGCCGTGAACGCGTGCGGCGGCTGAGAGAGACAAGCGAGAAGTAGGCACGATCTTGGATTTTGGTAGCATGCCCGAGCATTTCTCTGAATATATTATTAGTATTACTATACGTACGTACCTACTGTATATACTACCTGTTGTGAGGGTGTGGGGTAGAATTATAGCCTCTTTTACCTTTGTTTCGAATAGCCGCATCTTCGACCCCCCTTCCCGATTTCTGGGATGGATGAAACGGTCATCCCCTCCGATCGTCGTGTGATCTGCATCTACGACTATTCAGGGTGGGCTAATGTGATGGTATCTCGTACTACGGCTATAAAGCGGTGCAATACGTACCGGTATGAGTCACGTGGCGTGCTAGTAACGGGAACGTCTCCTTAGAGAATAGCAGTATGAGTACACACGCGGATAGGTACTACGAGTATGAGATCATGTGACGTGCTAGTAACGGAAACGTCTCCGTAGATAGTACATGTATGAAGATACATGCTTCAGGGGACAGTCTAGGTATGGACTGCCCCCTCCCATCGCACTCTGTTCTTGTGCGCAATCGAGCTCCATGAGATAAGCAACAAGAAGAACTTTATCAAGAAGAAGCGTGCCTCTGGCTTGCGTCGACATTCCTGTGTCCTGGCCTTATTGGATTGCACTCCCTTACACTGTAGTACGTAGATCATTTAGATCCTAAACTAAGTGCCATTATGATATACATATCGTGCAGATTATGCGGCTCCCACCGGGTAAAATGTGCTGGATTATATATGTACCCATGTACCAGGTATGTATATATATATATATATATTTCATGCAGATCATCAGTGATGGATCTATCTGCGCACAGAAAGATCTTGGCGATCGGTGATGATGTATCTGATGTGTGTAAGATGTGCCGCCGGAAAATGGCAAACATTCATTGGCTAAATCGTACGAATAGTAAGCACGTTCACGCTGTATTTAGTTTACTAGCGGTACGGCCACGGCTCTGCCCGTGGCGCTAGCACTGCGTTTCCCAAGGCCCATTTTTATTTAATAAGGTTATTAATAAGTCTGCCTTCCGACAATGTATCGTACGTGTTCCATTCATGCTTGTTGTATACCCACTAAGGATTAAAAGGCTGACCTAGTTCGTCGGATCCCATCAATCAATCTCATCCAACAAGCATCAATTAGTATTGTGGGGTTATAGAGCCAACTAACTGTTATGAGGCTTACTGTCGATTGGGTGGGTATTTGGTTAACCTTTTATATACCAACCAGTAGCGCAACGGACTAATGCCTTACTGTGATCAGACTACTGTAACAAAAGGCATCGTTGGCAGTATATATATATGGGTGTTGTAGTGGTCGTGACTTCGAACCCCACACGACCACCATGAAAACGGAAAGCAAACTTTCCTCATGCCAAGAATCTGACAAACACTATTCCTGGGTCCCCAGAGATTGTTGAGAACTCCGGACTAGGCACGTAGACCAACGACCCCTCTGGTCTATGAAGGAGGGGAGGAGAGTGTTGTCAGGCTTAGTTAGGTTGAGTGGGAATTCGATTATCCTTTCACCAGTAATAGTCCAACGAACTATGAATAATAACGCCTTAACACAATAACCCTATAACAACAACAGCTAGCTGGCGTAAATCTGCTGCTATCACAGGCGAACCTCAGACGGCGACGTTCCTGAATGAAACGATGCTTGCTGCTGCTGATGATCTGATGTTGTCTTGGTGAGTGAGTGAGGTAGAAAGGGCTTTGTCACGAAACTGTAGGCGATTTCCCCCCGACGATTTATATTGTTTTCGGCTTCAGGAATGCGGCCATCACCCCGACCCGAAACCCTACCCTAACCGAACCAGAGAAGGCCTGCTTGGTTGGTGTGTGCGCGTGTGTGTGTTGTTCACATTAAACAGTCCTTTCTACCCGTCGACATCCAGCACACCCGGTCAGTGTCCGTGCCAATTCTTCATCCTAGAGAAATACTCGTTATAGTAGTGTGGTCACGAAACTACGACACAGAGACACTACGCTGTGATGCAGTAAGCAGAGCAGACACTGCAGTGCCATATACAACAGGCACGACCTACCGTGCTAGCAATCCAGCTACTACTGCGTGAAAGAGAAAGAAAAAGAAAAGAAAGGTGTGCCAGCTGGGTACTCTGTGCTTGGAAATAAATAAATGCTATATTTATATATTACAATAATATTGAACGTAAAGAGTGCATAATATTGGGAAGAAGGAGGGAGCAAGGACAACAAATGGAGTATTGTGGATAAATCTTGGGCGGTAAGCAGACATAGAAGGGTGTTAGACTGTACGCATAGGTTTCCTTGGTTTCCGTGGTTTTCTGCTTTTGGTAATTTTATGAGTGATCAACGCTGAAGATCATGCTGCACATTGTCGGATGGCAAAGATAATAATAATATTATGTTTAGGTGCTCGGGCATATCTAAGGAAGTTCACTGAACGGGCAGATCTACGCGACGAGTACCCCTAACTCTAATACGAAAATTAACACATATAGATTATAGATATAGATATAAATACCGTAAGGAAAACATGTGGAAAACGAGAGAAGAAAAACATATATATATATGATGACACCACAGGAAACTCATGGAAGGGAGAGGCAAAGCCAGAATAGACATGGAAGGAAGGTAGACTTTGCGCATATAGGTTTCCTTCGTTTCCGTGGTTTTCTGCTTTCGGGAATGTTATGAGTGATCAATGTTGAAGATCATGCTGCACATTGTCGGATGGCAAAGATAATAATAATAAGTACCAGTAGTCAAAAGTATTCAGGTCTGATTGATAGCATACCGAATGGGCCTGCTATATATTTTCACATCACAGCCTTATTACAACTGAATCCACCGTAGACACTACTACTACAGTAGTAGTGTAGATCAGAGTAGATAGTGTTTGTGCTGGTGGTGTGTAGTGGGCCTCATCGACGCTTTCCTCCCTTCTTCCGCCTCTTCTGCCAGTTCACTTGTCCTACTATTTAATGATATAGCTCGCTTAACTTAATGGCTTCATGCCACACGTTTCTCATTATCACCATCTCTGTCCCATGGCGCTGCTGGACTACGCACGGTTGGTTGGCCTGTTGATGTATTGAGTGGGGAATCTCCTTCCTCGGTATTTGCCATCTGACATCTGACATGTGCAGCGTTTATTCGTTTATTCCAATCATAACATCCACACATTACTCGTATTATATATGTATGATATGATACTGTGTATTATGTAAAAAAAGGTATAAAAAAACGTAAATAAATGGGTATAACTATTATTATTATTATCTTCGCCATCCGACAATGTGCAGCATGATTAGGATGAGCTTCAACGTTGATCACTCATAACATCCCCGAAAGCAGAAAACCACGGAAACAAACTATTTATTATTATTGATTGCCTACTAAGGCTGTTTCTTAAGGAAGTTCGATTTGTTTCAGTTCGATTTGATTTTTTCAGCTTATTATTGATGTTTTTGACCGGGAACGCGGGCTAATCGGCCGTGCGCTTCTCGGGATGAGTGCGCCCAACATCTCAGAGGTATCCAACGCAAAAATCCGCTTCTCCATCGAAGCATTTTCAAGTTCTTGAGGTATGTGGCATTTCGAATAATATCCAACAAATAACATTCCAGAGGCACAAACTATTCAAAATTCCCGTAATTTCTGACTGGAAAGTACCTTCAAATTGTATTTGATGTCGATTGCTCGATTTGTGAAAAAGCTGGATATTTCAAACTGCTTCGATGGAGAAGCGGATTTTTTCGTGGGGTACCTGTGGGATGGTAGAAGAATGCATTCCGAGAAGCGCACGACCCTTTCGACGGCGTTCCGGGTCAAAAACATCAATAAATGGCCGAAAAAAACAAATCGAACCGAAACAAATCGAACTTCCTTAAGAAACAGCCTAACGGTTGAATCGAAATGACTTCAAACATGGAATGCTATCAGTCAGACCTGAATACAGTCAAGGACACCAACAAATAAGAAACAGGAAAGCTCTGGCCCAGGCTGGATTCTTTTAGTTGGGAGAGGATGATTTCTGCACTAAAATCAAGATAACGACGGTGTAATTTCTTATTCCCCTCTAAATATCACAGCCTGGATTTATTATTATAGCCTGTCTGTTCAGTATTAGGTTTCCTGTACGTACTGTACTTGACATAATTCTGATTTTGCCTTCCTTCCATAATTTTCCTGCGATTTCATCATAATCGTACGTATCTTCTCTCGTTTTTTCCCAAACATTTCCCCATATATATGCTACCATACAGGATATTGCCTCATTGTTTTCCCGTAAATTTTCCATGTGGTACAATCATGGCTCTCCCCCTCGAAATCTCTCCCACAACGTTTCTAGTACCATCAAATATCTTCCCCCATGCTTTCCCGTGTAACATTCCTGTGGTACCATCATGTTATCGTAGGAGTTCGTATACCTGCCCCATTTGTTTTCCCCCGTTGGCTCCCAACAGAACAAATACACAAATACCCCGGCAGAAAAAAAAGCCACCCATATAATACGATTACCCCGCCGTGAATACAGCGCATTTCCTCCGTTATTCGCGTAATAATCCCACAAAAAAAGCGCAAGGAAGGATGAAACGAAAGCCTCTCACGACTCACGACAGGCGCGCCCAAGCTTCCTCTCTGCAACCACATACATACATACATGTCAATCTTCCTCTTTGTTCCGTTGGCGCACTTCCAACAAGGGAGATACACACCCAGTTGTATATATGATATAATACCAGACTTGCCAGCACTATTTACATACTTCCGTTACAGTGCAAGACACCTATAATGAGAAACAGGCTGACAAGAAAGCCAAACTGAGATTTGGAGGAAAATAAGAAATTGCGGAGGCGTTATCTTGAAATTAGTGTAGCAATACCCTCTCTCAAAATAAAAGGTCCAGCCTGGACCAGATTTCCTGTTTCTTGTTACAGTAGGTGTCTTGTACTGTACGCCATATACATTGTGTAACCCCCCCATCTAACCCCTCACTGTTTTGCCAACCGATACCCCCATAAGTTCGTCTTAACGTGCACCACATCCCATCATGGCTGTCTTTTTCCCTCTCTTCTTTTACTTTACAGTATAGTCTCTGCTGTGTCTCGAGATCTCGGCGCACCCTGCTTTGTTCGGTGTCAGCCTCACCCCCCCCCCCCCCCCCCCCCCCCCCCCCCCCCCCCCCCCCCCCCCCCCCGCGCTCAATACCAATCAATACCATACGATACCATACGATACCATACTGCCAACCTGTGGTAACCTGGTACATACAGCAGTATCTGCGAACAACATGCATTTACAGTAGTGTGCCGCTTGATGCTCTCCCTACCCCCTACCCCCATAAGATGGCATATTTGATAAATACTACATCATTACCTGGTACAACAATATACAGAAGCTATCTATGTTGTTGTGTGTCATTCGATGGGTAGGTTCTCATAAGGAGATTCTGCCCTTCAGGCCACCTTGTTGGTGTTCAACCTGTTTGTTATAACCCCCCTCGTCAGTACCACATGTTGCTAACCTTACCAACCTTGTTATACAATAACCTTGCTAACCTTGCTAACTTTGCCACCCTTGCCAATCGTGTTAACATTGATAACCTTGACAACCTTGCTAACCTTTAGCAATAACCTTGTTATACTTACTAGCCTTGCTAACCTTGCCTTGCGCTTGCTAACCTTGCTAGCCTCGCTAGCTTTGCTAAACCATGCTAGTCTTGCTAGCCTTGCTAGCTTTGCTAAAACTTGCTCGCCTAGCTAACCTGCTGACCTTGTTATACAACATTTTTAAGTTTGCTAGCCTTGCTAGCCTTGCTAGTAATAAACCTTGCTAGTCTTCCTGGCCTTGCTATGACCTTGATGTGACCTTGCTTTAGCCTTGTTAGTCTACCTAAACTGCTACCCTTCCTACCCTTGCTACCCTTGCTAGCCTTGATATCCTTGCTATTAATGAATGCTAACCTTGTTACAGTAGACTACATATAGTCTTCCTAGCCTTGCTATCCTTGCTATCCTTGCTATCCTTGCTAACCTTGCCAACCTTGCTTACCTTGCTCACCTTGCTAACATTGCTAACCTTGCTAGCCTCGCTAACCCTGCTAGCCTTTTGCTCAACCTTTCTAGTCTTGCTAGCTTTGCTAAACCTTGCTAGCCTTGCTAACCTTGCTCGCCTTGCTGTAACCTTGGTATAACCTTGTTAGCATGTATATGCTACGGTAGGGATACCCCCTATGTTTGCTGAGGCTCGTGACATGTTCGAGAAATATATGTCTACGAGTACAGTACTTAAAACTCACGCAAAACAGTCCAAGACGAACGACCCATAGACCTACAAATAGTAGGTGTACAACGAAAACAATGTTATTCATAACGCATTGATGCGATCCCAACGGGATTCTGGGTACAGTACGCGTTAGCAGCGGTTCATTGTTTCCTCTTTTGGCTAATAAGGCTCGCGGCTTAATGTGGTGTCAACGCTGAACACAATTACAATAATAGGCTAATAGTATACTTCGTACATAATTTCGAGTGACGTTCCTCGCTGAGATAATGTTAAGCTATCCATAAATTATAACCAGACAAAAAGGTCAGCCTGAAGTTCTTGACCCCCAAAGCTCGCCCAAAGTGTTACTACTACTACTGTTGTAGCACATAATATACATATTTTATGTTGCGTACTGTACTGTACTTCCTCGGTTGAGGGGTATACTATTATACTCATGGTCAGTAATAGTCAGTAATAGTCAGTAATAGTCAGTAATAGTCAGTAATAGTCAGTAACAGTCAGTAATAGTCGGTAATACGTAGTAGTCAGATATAGCCAGTAATGGTCAGTTAGACTACTTTCGGTCAAAACGTACTGCCTCTGTCGCAGCGCGTGCCAAGAGCCACCCCACCCCCCTTTATTCCCATACACCCTCCTCTCATCGACGGTGTCATCCATATATATGCAAGAAAAGCCGCCCAACAAGCGGTTCTTAGTACCAATAGGGCGCAGCTCACACCCTTCCACGCGTGCTACGATAGATGTAGAGGTATACGGTATACCTTTTTTTGGCTGAAACGGATTCTGGATGGCCTATTAATAGTAAGTAATAGTAGTAAGGGCTCCTTAAACCAAAATCGTCGAAAATTGGTTCTTGTGTTGCAAACTATTTCATTGCATACTTAGCCCATTCATAACTGAAAAGCGTGTCCCACACTATTTCCAAGTAGTTTGTCCCCAAATTCGTGGGACCAGTTCTTACTATGATAACGGGTTAAGCCATATACTTAAGTATATATATATGGGATTGCTCATCTGGTAACACTTTTTCCCCCCTCCAAAATCAGTTTTTGGGTGAGATATAGAGCTCCTCAAGTAATAAGCCACCACCCTCAGAAGGCAAAACCTTATTATTATCATGGTGCACCTCTACCATAGCATGCGTCCTTCGTGCGTTTGGCCAAACAACTCACGGCTATTTGCGCTCGGCGCAAACAAATGCCTGCCTGGTCGGTGAAAACCCGACGCGCTCCGCCTCTCGGCGTTGCAGGGCTGCGAGGGCATACGTATGTATGGCAATACGACTCCGGCCATGCATGGTATGAGCACACCCCTCCCCTCCCCCCCGAGCATCTCGATTACTTTCAGGTCACCTGGAATGTATGTTTACGCCTGGCTAGAGATACATGACAGATGCATACACAATACAACCGCAACCACTAAGCTAGCAGTAGGCGCTGATTGCCAGCTCTCGGTCGTTGTAGGCAAACGAACCACACATACATACACAATGTATGCGCGTCTGTTATATATAGTATTCACACCATATATATGCAAAGCAAGTCAACTATATATATGTAGCAGTCAGCGCAGTAGAGGTGTTACCCGACGAGTACCCGCCCTAAACGGGTACCCTCTTAAATCGGAAACAAAATACCCGGGTACTCGCGAGTATTTACGTCTATTTTGGGCGGGTACCCGGGTACCCGTTTAACAGCCGGGTACCCGTCTAACAACCGGGTACCCGGGTACCCGGCACATTATTTATCATGTTTGGTCCTTAACGCTGCACAACGGATAGACTCGAAGAAGGTTGTTCTCCAACATTCGGCACACCAACCCTGTGCCACAATGATTTTCATACAACCATACCAACAAAACAACAGACTACGCGCCACAAAAGCATCGAATTACATGTAACAACAGCCGATTTTTATAATTGAAAATTGCCTTTCCGATGAGAATGAAAAACGATTTTAGTAGTTTATTGTTTTTAAGAGTTGGGTTCCGCTCACAATAAAATTTGACCTGGAATATATGTTCCTCGGTGGTAGTTATCGATCCACGAAAAAAAAATCGGATTCAATCTTGACAGGCTCGTAAAACAGAGCATATGAGGGAATTGATATTTATTACGATGCGAGTTTCTGATTTTGACCAAGTCTCTCGTCATAGCATAGGGACCTCTCGCAAAATAGCCATGGCCGTTTACTTACTTGATTAAACTATTGATTTTGTCTGCACTTTTCATCAAATTCTCAGCATTTTATTTTGTCTACTACTTTTTTTCGCACTTTTCATTAATTTCTCAGAATTGTATATGTCTACTAAGTTGTACTCTAACTTAAAAGTAAGAGAGTTCGGAGTCGTACACGGGTCTCGAACCCCGGACTCTTGTGTTGACGAGTCGCTGCACCACCTGTTACTCTACTCGTGCAAGTTGTCTGTGCCTCCATGTTTTCTCTATTTCTATAGTAGACGTACTGCAACTCTCATAATTTTATCTGTCTACTACGTTGTACCCGTACTCTAACAAAAAATATTTAGGGATTCGTACACTGGTCTCGAACCCCGGACTCTTGCGTTGACAAGTTGCTGGCCCCCTATACAAAAATCAATTCATTTCAGAGCCCCCATACAAAAATCAAGTCATTTTAGACCCACCATATAATTTCAAGTCAATCGAGACCCCCCATACAATTTCAAATCATTTCAGAACCACAATACAAAAACCAAGTCATTTTAGACACCCGATACAATACCAAATCCTTTCAAACCCACCATAAAAAAATCAAGTCATTTTAGACCCCCCATACAATGTCAAGCAATTTCAGACCCCTCTAACAAAACCAAGTCATTTCCAGACCCACTATACAAAAGCCGAGTCATTGCGAAATCCCTATACAAAGACCAAGTAATTTCAGACCTCCCATACAATTTAAAGTAATTTCAGACCCACCATACCAAAAATCAAGTCAATCCAGACCTCCCATACAATTTCAAGTCATTTCAGACCACCCATACAAATTCAAGTCATTTCAGATTCCCTTTACCAAATTCAAGTCAATCCAGACCCCCCATACAATTTCAAGTCATTTCAGACCCACCACACAAAAACCGAGTTATTTCAGCACCACCATACAAAAAACAGGTCATTTTCATTGTTGATACTAAAACTAAGTCATATCCAACCCACCTTACCAAAAACAAGTCATTTCATCACCAACTCTAAAACCAAGTCATTTTCACCCCCGTATACAAAAACCAAATCATTTCAAACCCAGCATACAAAACGAAGTCATGTTTTATTCCTTTCAAAAACCAAGACTCAGGGTTAGGGTAATTTCTGGAGTAAATGTACTATTAATAATATGCGACGTACACCTTGTGTATTGATAGTAACTACACAGGAAAATTGAATTTCAACTGCTTTTGCTCCTGTGTATTACTTTTAATCGAGCAGCTGTTATCGCTACCAACGAGATAGATAAGTGACAAAGGCTTTCTGCAACGCCAATGACGTGGACCCGGGGAATGCTCCTCTAGAACTCCAGGGCCTCACGCAAGTGGAGCAGATCCTCACTGCCGTAGCCTGCACCATCATGCGCGTGTACCGCCTGAAGGGAGGGCAGAGGGGGTTCTCGGGGCACGTCGTCGACGTTTTTGCCTGTTTTTTTCCTCACCAATGCACACAAGTTGACGACAGTTACTAATATCCTGCTGCGCGAGTTCCTAGCGACAGCTATACTATCTACTATGGGCGAGGTACATCGCCCATAAATCCTGATTTCCTTGTACCAGCATTGTGAGACAGCATTTTCTTTTCGAAAAGGGTTTTGTGGAGACTTTGTACGATATACTACCCAGGGGATACGATTTAGGAGATGATAAGGTGTCATCCCCGGAGTTTCACCTGTGTTGCACTGCCCACAAAATAATCGTGATTTGGCCAAATCTACTTTCAGCAATCGACAACTGGAACAACAATACCCCTGTTTTTTTCCTATGGGAAAATATGCAATCCACCACAGCTCCATCAATATCGTCGATCCGGATATCTCCCGCCCCTCAAAATACTCCTTGATGCACCCACAGCAGTGTGGCAAAGTGGCAGCCGATTCCGTGCCCTCTACGGTGCGCGACCTCGTCGCTGAAGTTTGAAAATGTGGTTCCAGGTCGTTTTTCTTGTACTGTAAACAAGTCGTTTTTTACAGCTCAAAACGAATATTTTTCTCGAAAAATATGAATACGAGTACTCGTATACAGCAGAAAATAAATGACTGCGTTTTTGTACAAGTTTCTTTGATTTTTGAGGCACACTTCTGAGGCCGATTACGCCGTCTGTAGGATCGATCCCGATATCTCCCGCCCCTGAAAACCTTCCTTGCATATATACACGGGCACAGGAAGAGTTCTGGGCGATTTCGTCCACGCCTTCCACCGCGACCTCGGCCGTGAAGATTGCCTAAACAAGCGGCGTAATTGCTTCGACCGAAGCTGCTACCTGCTTCAATCTGCAGGAAACTGAATTAATCCAACTCTAGGAGGATCAAGCACCATCAAGCTACCGAACAGGCTCTACCATGACTTGATTGAGTTGCTCTGTGTGTGGTGTGTCATTTGGAGGCTTCTGTGGGGAGCACGGTGTCTGTGAAAAGGGCCTTGTTCGGGGCTGATATTGACCCAACCCCGTTTTCCACAAATCAGGCGTTATCTGAAAGTACTTTTTTGCTCACTTTGTGGGCAGTGCAACACAGGTGTGGTTTCCAACGTAACCCAACGAGTACCCGGGTACCCGGGTACCCGGGTACCCGGGGCCCAAATACTCGGCGAGTATGAAGTGTTACTCGTACCCGTGACGGGTATTAGCAAGCCGGGTAATACTCGCGAGTACCCGGGTAATTGGCAAAAGGGTAACACCTCTACAGCGCAGACCGACGTCAGAACTTACAGCCAGGCGATGGTTGTGCTTTATTTCGTGTTACACCACACACAGGACAGACAGAGAGAGTTAGTTGTTCGTTTAGATAGGACGAACCACTGAGTGAGCCAGTCGGTCGGTCGGCGCGGACCAAAGTGGCCCAGAGGACGCATTGCATGCTACGGTAAAAAAGGTGCACCATGTTTTTTCTGCGGGTGGTCACTTGAGGAGCTCTCGTATACCTCATCCAAACACTGATTTTGAAGGGAAATAAAATAACTACGTACGTACCCAAGTGAACAATCTAACGGCCTAAGCATGAAACGAAAAATAATGAAATAAAAGTATACCCTACTCGTATAAACAATCCAATGAGTTTTCGCCGATTTTGTGGGTTAAGGGGCCCCGCCATTCAGAAAAAAATTAAGCCAAAAAAAGGTAAACCTCTACTACCTCTATCGTACGTCACAGGTTTACTGGTATGCTTCACTTTAGAAACGAACGAAGTGGGTACCTATGGGCTCGAGACAGCCTCCCGCCGACAACATCCACCAGGGTTGATCAAGCCCCTACTAGTTGTAATGGTCCTAACTGAGTGGCTAGGTGGTTTATTAACTAGACAATAGACACATACATACATACATGCTACGGTAGAGGTGCACCGTGTTTTTTCTAGAGCTTCTCTTTGAGGAGCTACGCGTACATAGTACTACAAGTACTACTACTACTACTTACTGTAGTAAAAGTCAAAACCTGATTTTAGAGGAAACTACAGTTGTAAAACTGCTACACTACCGGCCCTCTCATAACAAAGTGCCCCACAACAAACTCAGCCTAAACATTACGGGGAACATAAGAAAGTTGACAGCTATTTTTATTATACTGAGGTAGTGTGGGACACACCCCTTTCTCAAATAAGAAAAGTCAACCTAAGCCCGATTTCTGGTTTCGTATGAGCGGGCCGGTACTCGTCTGTTCTTTGCGGGAGCCGTGGCACGGCAACCCAAGGGGCGACTACCCAGTCGGATTATGTTCGGGACCATGACGGGTGGGGAGGGACGCAGACCGGGCGGACAACCAAAGTCCTGGCAGAAATGCCTTGCTGAAGACCTCAAGGTGTTTCAAGCCTCCAAGGGGTCCACGGCACAGGTCCCGTTGGTGTTTGGAGTAGAGACCGCAGTATGGACCATTGCAGCAACTAAAGTGGGCAAGTGGCACAGGGGGGTCCTCGAAGCGGCTGAACAGTTCATGATCCGGTGGCACAAGGTAGAGGCGGAACTGAGTAGACAGCGCCACGCATCCGTTGCGGGGGGTGCAAAAGGGAATGGGAAGGGGGGGGGCAACAGTCGTACGGAAACCGCGGCTGATGAGAGCAGGAGGGAAACAGCCGACAGGGTAGCAAGGTACCAGGCTGACTAGTAAGTCCCACCTAGACTACCCGTGCCGCGCACCTCTGTAGCCGCTTCGAACGCGGCACTGTTTCTGGTGGTCTTTCTTTCCCTTTGTTTGTTTGTTTGTTTGATTTTTTTCTTATTTTTCTTTTTTTCATTTTTCTTTTTGCTTGTTGTATTGCCTGTTGTTGCTTCTCAAGGGGGGCACGACAGCGATGCTACAACCCCTCGCATCATTTGCTTCGTTTACTTTGTTTCACTTATTTATGTTACCGTGATCGCTTTTGCCTTTGTTTCTCCGCCTTCCGTATTTGTCCTAGGACTTTCTTTGGTGGCTTAGCTACGTACGTATTCATTTTGGTTTTGTCATTCCCCGTTCTCTTTCCGGGACTCTCGTGTGTTACACGAGAACGAAACGGAATTGAGTTGGAAGTGCCACGTACCCGTTGTATGGGTGGCGCCCAAGGGAAGGGAGACGGAGGGTGGGGGGGGTCATAGGGAAACCAGGACGGACGAAAGCAGGAAAGAGACGGCAAACAGAGTAGGTGCCAGACCGACTAGCTGGTAGAACCTGCCTGTACTATGGGCACAAACCTGCCTCGGCTGGCCTTCGGTGTGCTCCGGCTGGCTGTCCTATCCTGTCGTTCTCAGTCTTGCTCTGTTGGCGCTGTTTCGGTCCATTTTATTTTCTTTCATTTCATTTGGTTTTTTTATTGGAGGTCGCATCTCCTCTGGGAGAAGCACGACACTTTCTTTCTTTTTTTGTCATGCTTTTTATTTGGTTGCTTGATTATTGATTTGCTTCAGTATATTTACTTTTTATTATTTTTTCTTTTCGCTTTTTTCTTTTTTCTCTTTTTTTCTCTTGCATGCACCTGGATTGCTAGCAGGGTAGGTCTTGCCTGTCGTATATGGCGTTGCATTGTCTGCTCTGCTTACTGCACTGAGTGTAGTATCTCTGTGTCGTAGTTTTGTGACCACAGAACTGGTACCTTTTTAGGCAGTAGTGGACAGACCCTGTTAGTGGATCTTCCTAAGGTAGCTAATTAGGCACTCTGATTGGCCAAGCAAGCACTGACCACTGGCATAGGGTTCGGGTTAGGGTTAGGGTTAGGGTTCGATCTGAGGGTCAACATTACTACTACCAAGACAAATGCCCCCATTCTAAAGATCCACTATCACCCTTTGTCCACCCCTCCTTTTTAGGATGAAGAATCGGCACGGACACTGGGTGTGCTGGATGTCGACGGGTAGAAAGGAAGGTTTAATGTGAAGAACACACACACACACACACATACAGAGGTGCACCAGATAGATGAACAATCCAATGGAAAAGAAAACAATGAATTGTAACACATTTAATGCTGATTGATGATATGTTTCCGACAATTTTGGGATACGGAACCCGATCACAATCGTTCAGAAATACTACAGGCCTTGTAGTGGCAGCCGAAACATGCTACCTCTATCGTAGCAAGTAAGTGTCCCGAAATATAAGCAACTTATGTGGACTAATATTCAATAAAAACGATTCTTAGTTCGGTACATTATTATTATAAGTCCTTTAGAAACGAACACTACTAGCGACTGAGCAATAATGGGTGACAGTCGGCGTAGACTGCTGTCACTATAATAATAGATCGGTGCTTGCAGCCACACGAACCCCACATTGATTTTTATAGAGATCCATCATAACACCCATCGCGCTAACACCGCCAACAACGGAAGACTGCTGCTATTAACACTAGTTCAGCGCTTGTAGCCCACATTTTGTTTTGGGTAGAGGTCCACGATAGCCGCTGAGCTAATGGCCAGCGCAGACCATCAGTGCTGAGATCCAGACGGACACCGCATGTATGTGGAGTTTTTGTTACATGTATGTATATATATATTAAAAATTAAAAAAACAACAGCTATGAGATCGCGAGGATTTCGTCGAAACTCAGATTTGCTACGTACGTAGCTGAGTGTGATACTTCGATCTATGTACTGCTGTGACCCACGAGTAGCAGTGCTGAGCTACGAGTAGCAGCAGTCTCGCAGACCGCGACACCATAGCAAGCACTGATCTAGCAGTATTTGCGTCTGGTATTAGTACCTCAGTGGTTTTGTGACGAATGTGTGCCTAACATATTCCCGTCAAGGTGTTTGGTGGCCTGATAGGTTATTTCTATTTCCGCCTCGTTCGTGTGTCCACTGTGTTGGTACTGTAGTCCACTGACCCACTAGTAGCAGACCAGCCAGTCAGTGCCGAGAGCCAGGTGGACCCCACATTGCTTTGTTACATAGCAGGTATATATGTTCTGAGCTACGAGTAGCAGCAGTCTCGCAGACTGCGACACCATAGCAAGCACGGATCTAGCAGTATTTGCGACTGGTAGCTCAGTGGTTTTGTGATGGATACATGTCCAACATTTTCCCGCCAGTAGTAGTGTTTGGCGGCCTAATAGGTTATTAGGTTATTTCGTTATTTCCACCTCATGTGTCAACTGTTATTAATAGTAGTCCACTACTATTAATAGTAGTCCACTATTAATAGTCCACTGAACTGGTCCACTATTTATTACACAGCCAGTACGCGATCACAGGTAGGATCTCCCATTCTGAATAAAAAAAACAAATGCGTGTACAGGACGTACATATGATGTCAGCGTTGAGCATTATTAGAGGTCCCCGAAGGCTATATTTTATATCCATGGCATAAGATTTGGAACGGCGATCCTCGCTGAACATGAATGATTACATGATTAGTATTAGCTGGAAAATCGTAAATTAAAAAAAAAATGCTCTATTAATAGTCCGCTGCCACGAGAACTCCACACCCCTACCGCCCGGGGTACATAGTAGTAGTAGTAGTAGTAGTAGTAGTAGTAGTAGTAGTAGTAGTAGTAGTAGTAGTAGTAGTAGTAGTAGTAGTAGTAGTAGTAGTAGTAGTAGTAGTAGTAGTAGTAGTAGTAGTAGTAGTAGTAGTAGTAGTAGTAGCAGCAGCAGCAGAGTAAGTGTTGGTAGTAGTAATAGTATTAATAGTAGTAGTAGTAGCGGTAGTAGTAGAAGTAGTAGTAGCGGTACTGTAGTAGCACCATCACAAATGTTATACGAGGTATGTCGCCATCATCAGTATCATCACCACAGCAGTAATTGTATTAATAGTAGTATAATAATAGTATACAACAAGGTGTTAGGTATTTAATGCTTGCCATCGTCAATTATTGTTACAGGAATAACGACGTACTGCTTGTAGTACGAGTATATATAGTGGTGCTGTACTTCCTACCACGTCTGGCATAATGGGCATACCAACTACGCGGTACGACAGCAAGTAGCAATGCTGCTATTCCTACCGCGATTGGATGCCATGACCGCCACAAATCAGCGGTTTTGTCTCCGTCGCCCACCCCCTCTGCTGCCCGCCTCTCATTCATTGTCTGTATTTGCGCCTCTTCCAGCCGTTGGGATGCTTACAAAGCACACCACATACATATATTTTAGTAGAGATTTTCCCTAACCACTGAGCTATTATTATTATCAGCCTACGAGTAGTAGCTTTTTATGAACAGCGCTTATTATGGTGTGTATCTACCATATACTACTGCTGTTGTAGTAATACTTCGTAGAAGCACAAAACAGTCTAGGGTCCACTGAATGTTAAGCCTGGACCTCGGAATTACGCAAGAGTTTCGATCCTTCTTAGTCAGCACTACCCCCCCCTCAGGAGGGATTATGGCGGTTCTTCTTGCCTGCTGTGTACCATGCCTTTCAAGATGTATGATGCACTTCTTTCTTTAATTTCCGGCGAACAAGAAAAAGGGCGTGAAGGGCATCGGAGAGATTAGAACATTGTTAGAATCCCTGGTTGATGCGCTTTGCCATCACATTCTTTATTGGAGATACGCCCTATATCCTATATAAAAAGATCGAGCTAACAGTCAGCGCTCAGAGATTTCAACCGCGAGATGTATGTTCTTTGGCCACATCCTTTCTTTGTTAGAGATACACCCTATAGCCACTGAGCTAATGATAATAGTCAGCGCTGTCTGATAGCTGACAAGTTACTGGTTACTTAGGCGGGTGTGTGTTGTAAGGCTTTTAAGGCTTTTAGATTGGGCGGGCATTTGGTTAACCTTTTACCAGTAATAGCCCAACGGACTCATGCATCGACGGCAGGACATGGCTGGGTTGTAGTGGTCGTGCATTCGAATCTCACGACCACCATATATGTATGTATTGTCAAGAATATGAGAAACACTCTTCCTTGGGTCCCCAGAGATTATTGTGTGTGTGTGTGTTCTTCGTGCTTTCTACCCGTCGACATCCAGCACACCTATTAATAATGTCCGTGCCGATTCTTCATCCTGGAGAGATGCCAGTTCTTATGTGGGTACAAAACTACGACACAGAGATGCGCCGTGGCAATGCAGTAAGCAGAGCAGACAATGCAATGCCATATACGACAGGCACGACCTACATTGCGAGCAATCCAGTTGTAGATTGGCAGGAAAAAAAAAAAAAAAAAAGCGAAAAGCGAAAAGAAAAGAAAAGAAAACAGGTAAGTATATAAGAGGCAAACAAACAAACAAACAAAAACGAAAACAAAAACAAAGAAAGTGTCGTGCTTCCCCCGGAGATGTCACAGACAACATGGTAAAAAATTGTCAAGTATTCAGGGATGATTGTTAGACATACATATCATATTTGACTGGTATGATTGGAATAAGAGCTGCGCATCGCCCCGGTGGTCTAACTGGTAGCCACGAAGCCTGTAGGCCCCGATGTCGAGGGTTCGATTCTCCCCATGGAGGTTTTTATTCTCAAATGACACCGACTGTCGAGAGCGCATATTATAGCGTGGGTAAGCAAAATTCGACGAAAGTTGACGAGGGAAGAAAGTGCTGAAATCTTCTCGCGATAAAAACCAAGGCAAGAACCGTAATGGGGGAGGAGGGAGAGGAGCCTACTTTGTGACCCCGGATCTGAGTTACGACTAGGGAGGGAGAAAGACGGAAGTGCGAAGATAATGAATGGGATGGAAAAAAAAAAAAAAAAAAAGTCAGATGGCAAATTAAATAACTTTAAAGAAATATTACTATTTATATAAAAGCTGCTAATCTGTCTGCCTGCCTGTCTGTAATTGGGTAGCGCTATCCAGAGCGGTTCAGCCCCGCCTTGCCCCATGGGTAGGGAGGATGGGTGGCACAACCAGCACCGGGTCCCATGCCGCGCCGAGCCGTCGCCGTGGCACAATCCCGCAGCAGTTCCGACAGCCATCTAGCCAGCCTAGCTGCTGACTTACGAATTTAATTCACAATTCCGGCCGCTGATTGGTTCGCCAAATACATGCCAGCGGCCACTTCTGGCTGTTTCTAGAAGACTGGTGGTGCTGAATAGAGCCATCGGGGTTCCGGCACACCCGGGGATGATAACGTCCCTTCCCCGGATTAGAAACCCCGCTATATATCTACAACTCCGACCACCCGGGGACGAAGACAGACACTCCCCTGGTCGATACCGCCTTCGCAAAGTATGGAAACCCCAACCCAACTGACTGATTTATGGTTGGCTGGGGCTCATAGAGCCAGCGCGCGGCGAGAGTTGCCCCCCGGGACAGCGTCGGAGGTCCCGCCGCACCCAGGGGTGATAAAGTCCCATCCCCGGGGCCAGAAAACCTTACATTCATCTACAACTCCAACAACCCGGGGACAAAAACGGATATCCCCGGGTCAATACCGCCCAGCGGTCACTGGCTGTTTCTAGAAGACTGGTGCTAAATAGAGCCATTGGGGTCCCGCCACACCCGGAGATGATAACCTCCCATCCCCGGATCAGACATCCCGTCAAATTTCTACAACTCCGACGACCCGGGGACGAAAAATAACGCCCCCCAGATCGATACCGCCTCGCAAGGTGTGGAAACCCCAACCCAACTGACTGATTCATGGTTGGCTGGTGCTCGTGCAGCCAGTGCGCGGCGAGAGTTGCCCCCCGGGACAGCGTCGGAGGTCCCGTCGCACCCAGGGATATTAGCGCCCCATCCACGGGGTCAGAAATCGTTCCATACATCTACAACTCCGACAACTTGGGAACGAAAACGGACACCCTCGGGTCGATACTTCCCCGCAAGGTGTGGAGACCCCAACCCCACGGGCTGATTTACGGTTGGCTGGCTCTCATGGAGCCACCGCGCGGGCAACGGCGAGGTCCCGAAGGCACCCGGAGATGATAACGTCCCATCCCCAGGGTCAGAAATCCTTCCATACATCTACAACTCCGACGACCCGGGGACGAAAACGGACACTCCTCGGGTCGATACCGCCTCGCAAGGTGTGGAAACCCCAACCCACGGGCTGATTTATGGTTGGCTGGGGCTCATGGAGCCAGCGCGCGGAGAGAGTTGCCCTCCGGGATAGAGTCGAGGTCCCGCCGCACCCGGGGATGATAAAGTTCCATCCCCTGGGTCAGGAAACCTTCCATACATCTATAACTCCAACAACCCGGGGACGAAAACGGACACCCCCGGGTCGATACCGCCCCGCAAGGTGTGGAACCCCCAACCCCACGGGCTGATTTACGGGTGGCTGGCTCTCATGGACCCAGCGCGCGGCGAGAGTTTCCCCTCGGGTCAATGACTAGGTCCCGGCGCACCCTGGGATGATAAGGTCCCATCCTTGGATCATAAATCCTTCCATAGACCTTCAACTCCAACGACCCGGGTACGAAAACGGACACCCCCCGGGTCGATACCACCCGGCAAGGTGTGGAAACCCCAACCTCACGGGCTGATTTACGGTTGGCTGGCTCTCATGGAGCCAGCGCACGGCGAGAGTCGCCCCTCGGGTAACGTCGAATTCCCGCGGCAGCCGGGGATGATAGCGTCCCATGCCCGGGGTCAGAAATCCTTCCACGCATCTTCAACTCCAAATAACCGGGGACAAAAACGGACACCCCTCGGGTCGATACCGCCCCGCAAGGTGTAGAAACCCCAACCCCACGGAATGAGACACGGTTGGTTTGCTCTCATGGGGCGAGCGCGCAGTGAGAGTAGCCCCCCGGGACAGCGTCGAGGTCCCGCCGCACCCGGGGGTGGTAAGGCCCCATCCCCGGATCATAAGCCTTTCATACATGTACAACTCAAACGACCCGGGGACAATAATGGACACCCCCCGGGTCGATACCGCCCCGCACGGTGGTCCTTACGTTTCCGTTCAGAGTGGTACATCACAACACACTATTAACCAATGCGAGTACTAACATACCAGGTATGTACACACTACTATGGGAAACGCAGTGCTAGCGCCACGGGCGGAGCCGTGGCCGTACCGCTAGTAAAAAATGTAGTAGAAACAACATAAATAGAGGGATATTGAGAACGAAAGGAAAGGATAGGCAGCCGAATCGAAGCACACCAAAAGCACCCTCTGGGCAGCCGAGGCAGCTTTTGTACCGGTAGTACAGACAGGTTCTGCCAACTAGTCGGCCTGGTACCTTGTTACCCTGTCTGCCGCCTCCTTCCTGCTTTCGTCAGCCGCGGTTTCTCTACGAACCGTTGCCTCCCCCCCGTCTCCATTCCCTTGGGCGCCACCCATACAACGGATGCGTGGCGTTTCCTACTCAATCCCGCTTCATGTTCGTGCCAAACACCTATGAGGTTATAACAGACAAAGAAATATATGAGGAAGTAACAAAAACAAAAATGAATACTTACGACATTGTAGCTAATTTAAACAAACGAAAAAAAAACTAAGAAAATACGGAAGGACAGAAAACAAAGGCAAAAAGCGACCACCACAGAATAATGAAGAACTTCGGACCATAGTCACGTGCGCGGTCCCATACAAAGACCAAAGAGCCCGCTGTTCTGAGGGGGGTGTACTTCATTTTCATGCATGGCTGTAGTCGTATGACCATAGACCCTCGCATCCCTACAATGCCGGGACGGAGCGCGTTGGGTTTTCACCAACCAGGCAGACATTGCTTGCACCAAGCGCGAAACGCCGTGAGATATTGGGCGAGTCGCATGGAGGGTGAGCTGCATCCTGCTAAGAACCGCCTCTGAGGCGGACTTGTATATGGACGACAGCTTCAATGAGTTAATTTAATTTCTGGTGTGGCCACTTCCGGAGACAGCAATGGGTTTTACTATGTAACTGCCTCGCGGACGCCTTACCATATTAACACTACGTGATACGACCATTCCCCTTGTGCGGAACAAAGGTTCTCCACCCCGCACAAATGATCTACTCGACCGCCAGCTTTGGTGACCGCCAAAAAAAAATAACAAAAAAAAACGGCACCCTGGTTGTCTAGCTCACGCAGCGAGTGGCGTGTTTTACAGCGTCGTTGCCAACCGACGCCAACCCAACCTATAAATATATCATATATTTATAGGGGGGGGGGTTATAAGGCTAAGAATTTGGTGTACCTTTTACCAGTAGCTCAACGGACTAATGCCTTAACTATGGCATCGTCAGCAGGAACATGGGTTGTTGTAGTGTCGTGAGTTCGAATCTCACGACCACCACCATGGAATTCGCTTTATGGCACCGTCAGCAGGACATGGATACAGGTTGTGTGTGTTCTTCATCCCTACATCTGAAACCCACGCCGCTCTCGGTTCGTTTCGCCTTCGGCAGATGGTTGTGTTCAGCCCTCCTACTTATTATGGTTAAATCGGTTATAGTATAGTGTGTGAATGCGTGTTGTCTTCACATTGAACCCGTTCTTTCTACCCACCAGCTACATCAATCAGTACATCCAGTCTCTGTCCCGATTCCTAATCCTAGAGAGATACAAATAAATGTATGTGGTCACAGACTGTGAGACAGAAAAAAACAAAACAAAATAAACGCAAATGAATGGGGAAAGCAAGCGAAATATCAACGTGCCGGGTACGAGAACACAACGACACGAGCCAGGCAGTGCTGGCGTCCCCGGTGGAATGGTAGGTGAATCTCGTCCCTGTTAGAGGCAGGGTCGTGGATTGGAGCCCCCCCGAGTGCATACTCGTTCTAGTAGGGAATTTTCTCGCCAAAACAAACTTGACTACTAGCGGAAAGCGCGAGAGCGTGAGTTAGCAAAATTCGATGATAATCGACGAGGGTTGGGAATGCTGAACCCTCTGCGCGATAAAAACCAAGGCACGAGCCGCAGTGGGGAGGAGGGAGAAGAGAAGAGCCTGCTTTGTGACCCCAGATCTGAGTTACGACTATGGAGGGAGAGGGACAAAAGCGCGAAGATAATACATGTGGGATGGGGAAAACAAAAAGATAAAAAAACAAGACCAGTATAGAAGGGAAAACTGAAAAACAGAAGTAAATAGAATGGTGAACATACATACATACACAGCCCGGGGAATAATCCCCCTGTCCATATCAGCGGCGTCCCCTGTGGAATGGCAGACGAATCTCGTCCCTGTTAGAGTCAAGGTCGTGGGATGGAGCCCCCCCGAGTGCATGCTCGTCGTAGTGACTTTTTCTCGCAAAAGATATCTTGACTAGCGGAAAGCGCGAGAGCGCGAGTCAGCAAAACTCGATGAAAATCGACGAGCGTTGTTGGGAATGCTGAACCCTCTGCGCGATAAAAATCAAGGCACGAGCCGTAGTGGGGAGGAGGGAGAAGAGCCTGATCTGTCACCCTGGATCTGAGTTACGACTATGGAGGGAGAGGGGCAGAAGTGCGAAGACAATAAATGGGATGGAAAAAAAATAAAATAAAAAATCAGTATATATAGAAGAGAAAACTGGAAAACAGAAGTAAATAAAATGATGAACATACATACATAACACATACTACAAAAACAAGCGCAGCCCGGGGAACAACCCCCCTGCCCATACCAGCGGCGTCCCCGGTGGAATGACAGGTGAATTCGTCCCTGTCAGAGTCAACAAGGTCGTGGGATCGAGCCCCCCCCGAGTGCATGCTCGTACGGACTTTTTCTCGAAAACAATATCTTGACTACTCGTAGCGGAAAGCGCGAGAGCGCGAGTTAGCAAAATTCAATCAAAATCGACGAGCGTTGGGAATGAATGCTGGACCCTCTGCACGATACAAATCAAGGCAATAACCGTAGTGGGGGGGGGGGGGGGAGAAGAGCCTGCTTAGTGACCATGTTAGGATCTCAGTTACGAGTATGGGGGTAGAAGTGCGAAGATAATAAATGGGATGGGCAAAAAAACAAAAACAGTATGGAAGGGAAAACTGAAAAACAGAAGTAAACAAAATGATAAACATACTCGTACATATCTATACATACACATAACACATACCAGGTAATACAAAAGCAAGCGCAACCCGGGGAATAGTCCCCCTGCCCATACCTGCTGGTACGGCTTATCTATGCGTAGGCATACAATGGTACAGTATACCAACGATATGACAGCATGCTGCAGTAGTAGTAGCAGTAGTAGTAGTAGTAGTAGTAGTAGTAGTAGTAGTAGTAGTAGTAGTAGTAGTAGTAGTAGTAGTAGTAGTAGTAGTAGTAGTAGTAGTAGTAGTAGTAGTAGTAGTAGTAGTAGAGTAGTAGTAGTAGTAGTAGTAGTAGTAGTAGTAGTAGTAGTAGTAGTAGTAGTAGTAGTAGTAGTAGTAGTAGTAGTAGTAGTAGTAGTAGTAGTAGTAGTAGTAGTAGTAGTAGTAGTAGTAGTAGTAGTAGAAGTAGTAGTAGTAGTAGTAGTAGTAGTAGTAGTAGTAGTAGTAGTAGTAGTAGTAGTAGTAGTAGTAGTAGTAGTAGTAGTAGGCGACAGATGGCAAGCATCTCCTATGTTGGCGGAGAGGCTAGCGGCTTACTACAATAATATAATAAATAGTATTATTAGTATACGAAGTATAATAGGTTTGTCGAGTACTCAGGTATGATTGATAGGCATAAAATATATATATATATATATGTGAATGGTACAATTGAAATAAGGGCTATAATAGTTGCACGTTGTCAGATGGCAAATGGAACAACAGTAATAATAATTAGTATTATTGTTGCGTGATGACAACGTTGAGCATAGATAGGCTCTTAAATGCTACCATGTATTAAACAGGATTTAGAGTGTCATTCCTCGCTGTGCACCAATGCAACCTCAGGCTGAAATTCTTAAAATCTTGACTCCCAAGTTATTCACACATATCAGTAGTATACATGATGCCGCGTACTGTACGCATTGATCTGATTGGTTGGGCACGTACCTCTGCTAACACACTCCGCCGCCAGTTATCACTGCTACACTACTACTTGTAATGGTATGGGCTATAGGAAGGCCGGTAATTACCTCTGTATAGGTAATTGGTCCGTTTTTGTATAACTTGGATGGCATTTGTATTCGGGGTATTTATAAGATCTGAGGGCCATATGTGAAGCCCGTCCCGAGACAGATGTCATCTGGCTCGGGGGTTAATAAAGCTGCTTCTCTTCTACGCTTGACTCTACGGAAAGTGAGTAACACCAAGGATGCTTAATAGACAAACCTGCGAAGGATACTCTGTGCCTCACCCAGTCTTATCACACGTGGCGTCGTCTTCTTAGCCTAGCAACTTAGAGGTGTGGGAGGGGTTTTGAGGAGCCGCATCTTCGACTCATGTTCTAATTCGGGGAACTGGGATTTCCCCGTTTTTCCCATATTTCTGCATATACGGCTCATCAGGGTGGGCTAGTGTAATGGTATGGGCTAGGAAGGCCGGTAATTACCTCTGTATAAGGAATTAGTCCGTTTTCGTATAACTTGGAGGGCATTCGTATTCGGGGTATTTATACGTAAGATCTGAGGGCCATATGTGAAGCCCGTCCCGAGACAGATGTCATCTGGCTCGGGGGATTAATAAAGCTGCTTCTCTTTTACGCTTGACTCTACGGAAAGTGAGTAACACCAAGGATACTTCATAGACAAACCTGCAAGGGGATACTCTGTGTCTCACACAGTCTTATCACATACTACTACTGTACTACTACTACTACTACTACTATAATAATAGTTTAGATCACAAGGGTCACCCCTGCCTGTCGTTTATATCGTACACAGTAGTAGCCGTCTGCTTTGCTTTGGTCTGCAGTAGTATACTGCTGTATCTTCGACTCCAAAATCAAAGGAGTTTTGATAGACACACACGCCTGCCTGTGGTATAGTAGCACGGACGCTCGTATATATATACATGCCGCACTTAAAAAACGGGGCAAAACACACCTACCTGTAAACTTCAACTAAAATGTACATCGGATTACAGCGAGGCTGCACTTTTGAGCTCTAGACAGCTGGCCGCACCCNTAGCGTCCCATGCCCGGGGTCAGAAATCCTTCCACGCATCTTCAACTCCAAATAACCGGGGACAAAAACGGACACCCCTCGGGTCGATACCGCCCCGCAAGGTGTAGAAACCCCAACCCCACGGAATGAGACACGGTTGGTTTGCTCTCATGGGGCGAGCGCGCAGTGAGAGTAGCCCCCCGGGACAGCGTCGAGGTCCCGCCGCACCCGGGGGTGGTAAGGCCCCATCCCCGGATCATAAGCCTTTCATACATGTACAACTCAAACGACCCGGGGACAATAATGGACACCCCCCGGGTCGATACCGCCCCGCACGGTGGTCCTTACGTTTCCGTTCAGAGTGGTACATCACAACACACTATTAACCAATGCGAGTACTAACATACCAGGTATGTACACACTACTATGGGAAACGCAGTGCTAGCGCCACGGGCGGAGCCGTGGCCGTACCGCTAGTAAAAAATGTAGTAGAAACAACATAAATAGAGGGATATTGAGAACGAAAGGAAAGGATAGGCAGCCGAATCGAAGCACACCAAAAGCACCCTCTGGGCAGCCGAGGCAGCTTTTGTACCGGTAGTACAGACAGGTTCTGCCAACTAGTCGGCCTGGTACCTTGTTACCCTGTCTGCCGCCTCCTTCCTGCTTTCGTCAGCCGCGGTTTCTCTACGAACCGTTGCCTCCCCCCCGTCTCCATTCCCTTGGGCGCCACCCATACAACGGATGCGTGGCGTTTCCTACTCAATCCCGCTTCATGTTCGTGCCAAACACCTATGAGGTTATAACAGACAAAGAAATATATGAGGAAGTAACAAAAACAAAAATGAATACTTACGACATTGTAGCTAATTTAAACAAACGAAAAAAAAACTAAGAAAATACGGAAGGACAGAAAACAAAGGCAAAAAGCGACCACCACAGAATAATGAAGAACTTCGGACCATAGTCACGTGCGCGGTCCCATACAAAGACCAAAGAGCCCGCTGTTCTGAGGGGGGTGTACTTCATTTTCATGCATGGCTGTAGTCGTATGACCATAGACCCTCGCACCCCTACAATGCCGGGAAGGAGGGGGGGGGGGGGGGGGGGGTGTACTCATGTTGTGCACGGCCGTAGTCATATGACCATAGACCCTCGCATCCCTACAATGCCGGGACGGAGCGCGTTGGGTTTTCACCAACCAGGCAGACATTGCTTGCACCAAGCGCGAAACGCCGTGAGATATTGGGCGAGTCGCATGGAGGGTGAGCTGCATCCTGCTAAGAACCGCCTCTGAGGCGGACTTGTATATGGACGACAGCTTCAATGAGTTAATTTAATTTCTGGTGTGGCCACTTCCGGAGACAGCAATGGGTTTTACTATGTAACTGCCTCGCGGACGCCTTACCATATTAACACTACGTGATACGACCATTCCCCTTGTGCGGAACAAAGGTTCTCCACCCCGCACAAATGATCTACTCGACCGCCAGCTTTGGTGACCGCCAAAAAAAAATAACAAAAAAAAACGGCACCCTGGTTGTCTAGCTCACGCAGCGAGTGGCGTGTTTTACAGCGTCGTTGCCAACCGACGCCAACCCAACCTATAAATATATCATATATTTATAGGGGGGGGGGTTATAAGGCTAAGAATTTGGTGTACCTTTTACCAGTAGCTCAACGGACTAATGCCTTAACTATGGCATCGTCAGCAGGAACATGGGTTGTTGTAGTGTCGTGAGTTCGAATCTCACGACCACCACCATGGAATTCGCTTTATGGCACCGTCAGCAGGACATGGATACAGGTTGTGTGTGTTCTTCATCCCTACATCTGAAACCCACGCCGCTCTCGGTTCGTTTCGCCTTCGGCAGATGGTTGTGTTCAGCCCTCCTACTTATTATGGTTAAATCGGTTATAGTATAGTGTGTGAATGCGTGTTGTCTTCACATTGAACCCGTTCTTTCTACCCACCAGCTACATCAATCAGTACATCCAGTCTCTGTCCCGATTCCTAATCCTAGAGAGATACAAATAAATGTATGTGGTCACAGACTGTGAGACAGAAAAAAACAAAACAAAATAAACGCAAATGAATGGGGAAAGCAAGCGAAATATCAACGTGCCGGGTACGAGAACACAACGACACGAGCCAGGCAGTGCTGGCGTCCCCGGTGGAATGGTAGGTGAATCTCGTCCCTGTTAGAGGCAGGGTCGTGGATTGGAGCCCCCCCGAGTGCATACTCGTTCTAGTAGGGAATTTTCTCGCCAAAACAAACTTGACTACTAGCGGAAAGCGCGAGAGCGTGAGTTAGCAAAATGCGATGAGAATCGACGAGGGTTGGGAATGCTGAACCCTCTGCGCGATAAAAACCAAGGCACGAGCCGCAGTGGGGAGGAGGGAGAAGAGAAGAGCCTGCTTTGTGACCCCAGATCTGAGTTACGACTATGGAGGGAGAGGGACAAAAGCGCGAAGATAATACATGTGGGATGGGGAAAACAAAAAGATAAAAAAACAAGACCAGTATAGAAGGGAAAACTGAAAAACAGAAGTAAATAGAATGGTGAACATACATACATACACAGCCCGGGGAATAATCCCCCTGTCCATATCAGCGGCGTCCCCTGTGGAATGGCAGACGAATCTCGTCCCTGTTAGAGTCAAGGTCGTGGGATGGAGCCCCCCCGAGTGCATGCTCGTCGTAGTGACTTTTTCTCGCAAAAGATATCTTGACTAGCGGAAAGCGCGAGAGCGCGAGTCAGCAAAACTCGATGAAAATCGACGAGCGTTGTTGGGAATGCTGAACCCTCTGCGCGATAAAAATCAAGGCACGAGCCGTAGTGGGGAGGAGGGAGAAGAGCCTGATCTGTCACCCTGGATCTGAGTTACGACTATGGAGGGAGAGGGGCAGAAGTGCGAAGACAATAAATGGGATGGAAAAAAAATAAAATAAAAAATCAGTATATATAGAAGAGAAAACTGGAAAACAGAAGTAAATAAAATGATGAACATACATACATAACACATACTACAAAAACAAGCGCAGCCCGGGGAACAACCCCCCTGCCCATACCAGCGGCGTCCCCGGTGGAATGACAGGTGAATTCGTCCCTGTCAGAGTCAACAAGGTCGTGGGATCGAGCCCCCCCCGAGTGCATGCTCGTACGGACTTTTTCTCGAAAACAATATCTTGACTACTCGTAGCGGAAAGCGCGAGAGCGCGAGTTAGCAAAATTCAATCAAAATCGACGAGCGTTGGGAATGAATGCTGGACCCTCTGCACGATACAAATCAAGGCAATAACCGTAGTGGGGGGGGGGGGGAGAAGAGCCTGCTTAGTGACCATGTTAGGATCTCAGTTACGAGTATGGGGGTAGAAGTGCGAAGATAATAAATGGGATGGGCAAAAAAACAAAAACAGTATGGAAGGGAAAACTGAAAAACAGAAGTAAACAAAATGATAAACATACTCGTACATATCTATACATACACATAACACATACCAGGTAATACAAAAGCAAGCGCAACCCGGGGAATAGTCCCCCTGCCCATACCTGCTGGTACGGCTTATCTATGCGTAGGCATACAATGGTACAGTATACCAACGATATGACAGCATGCTGCAGTAGTAGTAGCAGTAGTAGTAGTAGTAGTAGTAGTAGTAGTAGTAGTAGTAGTAGTAGTAGTAGTAGTAGTAGTAGTAGTAGTAGTAGTAGTAGTAGTAGTAGTAAGTAGTAGTAGTAGTAGTAGTAGTAGTGGTGGTAGTAGTAGTAATAGTAGTAGTAATAGTAGGAGTAGTAATAGTAGTAGCAGTAGTAGTAGTAGTAGTAGTAGTAGTAGTAGTAGTAGTAGTAGTAGTAGTAGTAGTAATAGTAGTAGTAGTAGTAGTCGTAGTAGTAGTAGTAGTAGTAGTAGTAGTAGTAGTAGTAGTAGTAGTAGTAGTAGTAGTAGTAGTAGTAGTAGTAGTAGTAGTAGTAGTAGTAGCAGTAGTAGTAGTAGTATTAAATAGTAGTAGAGGCGACAAGACTGGCAGCTCTCCTATGTTGGCGGAGAGGCCTAGCGGCTTTACTACAATAATAATATATAAATAGTATTTATTAGTATACCGAAGTTATAAATAGGTTTTGTCGAGTACTGCAGGTATCGATTGAATAGGCATAAAAATATATATATATATAATGTGAATGGTACAATTGAAATAAGGGCTATAATAGTTGCACGTTGTCAGATGGCAAATGGACAACAAGTAATAATAATTGTATTATTGTTGCGTGATGAGACAACGTTGAGCATAGTAGGACTCTTAAATGCTACCATGTATTGAAATAGGATTTAAGAGTGTCATTCCTCGTGTGCACCAATGCACGCTCAGGCTGAAATTCTTAAAATCTTGACTCCCAAGTTATTCACACATAGTCAGATAGTATACATGATGCCGCGTACTGTACTGGGTGTGCTGGATGTCGACGGGTACCTGGTACCTGTTTTTGGCCGCAAACGGACCAGGTATACCTGTTTTTGGCCGCTGTAATGGTATGGGCTAGGAAGACCGGTAATTACCTCTGCATAGGTAATTGGTCCGTTTTCGTATAACTTGGATGGCATTCGTATTCGGTATTCGGGGTATTTATAATATCTGTGGGCCATACTTGAAGCCCAC
Organism: Saccharina japonica; assembly: GCA_008828725.1. Classification (NCBI taxonomy): domain Eukaryota; class Phaeophyceae; order Laminariales; family Laminariaceae; genus Saccharina; species Saccharina japonica. Next base: position 770,261 of record MEHQ01002178.1, read on the forward strand.
CGAGACAGATGTCATCTGGCTCGGGGWTTAATAAAAGCTGCTTCTCTTCTACGCTTCACTCTACGGAAAGTGAGTAACACCAAGGATGCTTAATAGACAAACCTGCAAGGGATACTCTGCCTCACCCAGTCTTATCACACGTGGCGTCGTCTTCTTAGCCTAGCAACTTAGAGGTGTGGGAGGGGTTTTAAGGAGCCGCATCTTCGACTCATGTTCTAGTTCGGGGAACTGGGGTTTCCCCGTTTTTCCCATATTTCTGCACATACGGCTCATTAGGGTGGGCTAGTGTAATGGTATGGGCTTGGAAGGCGGGTAATTACTTCATTTATAGGTAATTGGTCCGTTTTCGTAATACTTTGATGGCATTCGTATTCGGGGTATTTATACGAGCTGGTCCAGCCATAAAACAGATATTCATTCGATCGGACGGTTTGCACTCATTTTAGCATATTTCAGCTCCAAATTTTGCACCGTGATTTCTGAGCCCGCAGCGCGTTTGCACATGCTAGAATTTTTGGGATCAGAGAATATTTCGTCGAGAAATGCCATGTCGAATAAATCCCGTCGAGTACGGGGATATCTCCATACTACGGTCCATACGAATCACCGAAAAAACTGTACGGCGGATGACGCTAATTCGCGGTGTGAACATTCCTTAAGGCATGGAGAAACGATCGATATCCTCCTTATCGCCTAACTCGTTGTCTATCAAGAGATATGAGGTGCACATGATCCGCCATACAAAGTTGAGATATTACGATGAACGACCCAAAATCCTGATTTCCCAGCTGAATTTATCGTTTTTTTGTCTGATTTTTTCAACACGAGATTCGCATCGCTCTCGTCGACACGCTACCTGGGGCTCCATTTTTATTCGACTTTTTTTTCCGGTACTTTTTTGCCAAAATGCCGACCCTGTTTTTCTTAAAACGACCATAATTTTGCCAATCTTCTACAAAACAAAATGGAGCCCCAGGCAATCGCTTCGTTATACTCATAGGAAGCCCCACACAAAATTTCAGTTCGAAATTCGCAAAACTGAGTTGGGAAAACGCCGGCGAGTACCGCCTCGCGATTACAGCTGGACCAGCTCGTAAGATCTGAGGGCCATATTTGGAGCCCGCCCGAGACAGATGTCACTGGCTCGGGGGATTAATTAAGCTGCTTCTCTTTTACGCTTGACGGCTCTAACGGAAAGTGAGTAACACCAAGGATACTTTCAAGCAGACAACCTGTGCAAGGGGATCTCTTGTTCGTACTCGTGTGGCGTGTTGGCTTCAAGTCATTGTATTATTAGTCGTCCCATAGGGTAGGGGCAACGAGAAGTGCCCTCAGGGGTCCAGGTGCTTTCACACCCAGGCCAAAAGACAAAAATGCGGTGTAACCTATAAAAGGTTAATAGCCCGAACCGACACCAAACTGACTCGTAACTGTCATACTGAAGACTCCAAACCAACACCCTCCCGGATTCTTCACAAGACAGTGGCGACAGTGACGAACCAACAATAACAGACTCAACTCCATCACCTAAAACAAAAATGGCAAGAGGAAACTCATCCTCATGAGCGAAAACCTCTTCCACACTCCCACTCACACACTATTGCAATCACAAAAAGAGACTACAACAGCAGCTGCGCATAAGAAGTAAAAACTAAGGCGAAACATATAATGCCAGAGATCGCGAGGTTCCCCGGACAAAAACCCCTTTTGTCCCCTACTACCGTAATAGATTCACCAATCATAACGGTAAAGCGATATAGCAAAACTTCTCCGCAAAATAGAATTCACCCAACGCTAAAAGTAGCCTTATCCCTCCCAGCTACAGAAGTCTCTGACCATCCACAAGCCACCACGTTTCATTGCAATGACAACTGCAAAACAAAAATTACTTGTGCACCAAATCAAATCTTCAACATCTCCCTTTTTGAATTTCCAGACAAGATTGCAACCACCCATCAAGTTCGGAAAAACAATATTGGTAGTTGAATGACTAGTCATGACTTTGCGTCTAGAGTCTCAATATGAAGCCACAAAGAGATACCAGCCAGACCAAAACGTCAGTGTAATTAATCACACTGCACAACAAAAATACGCCCGGCAAGGCATACTTACCCTCGCCCCCCCCCTTAAACCATCAAACTTGACTTTACAAACTGTCCATACCAACCGCTATACCCCTCGGGGAACGCCACACATGGCGAGCTGGAAATGCAAGACAGCTTGTCTACATCAAAACACCGTTCTGGGACGAAAGGGAGTTTTGGGGCTTCAACCGGGATGGACACAATCAATATCTCTCCTATAATACGTACTCGTACCATCTACGACGCTACCCGGAACGAACGATGATTTTCCTATCATTCTGAAATCCAACCCGAATTGCAAACGACACTTTACGTACCATTCTCCCTTGCAAACAACTGTCCGCAAAATGATACTGCTATTATTGGTAGAACAACTAATCAATCATGAATAAGCTTACCCTCCTTCATTTTGTAATCAGTAATAGATAGCTCAAAAACAAAAGATACCCGCAAAATTCAATAAAATCAGTAGTCACCACCAATACCACATACCAGTAATACACCTCTCAAGGTGTACATACGTACGTATCCTTATTTCTCCTAACCGTTAAAAATGTAGTTTTTAGTCCCACCAGTCTCCTTCTGGTCCTGTCTATACCAGAAAAACACTACAAGTTTTTCGGATTTACAAAGACTGTTTGATTTGAACATGAAACTACATTGCAAAACTACAAGGCGAAAAACTGTTACGTACACCATCCAGAATTTATCTTAGACGATACAAAATCTACCATCCACGGCTTCTCCACCCTTGGCCGCGAACAAAACATACCCATATTTCTCCAAACTGTTAAACATATACATTTCAGTTCTACCAGGCCCCTTCTGGTCCTGTCTATACCAGAAAAACACTACAAGTTTTTCGGACAAGACTGTTTGATTTGAACATGAAAATACATTTATAAACTACCAGGAGATACAGGCTACGTATACCCATCCATCGACCAAAATCAGATTTCGATCGACTGGTGCATTCATCGTAAAAACAAATCATTTCTACGAAAATCCCACCACAATGACTAGACCTGCCCCCCACGCCCCGTGATGTTGCCGGACCCTTCATGAAGCCCCGGCTGACGAAACACCTAGATCTGCTCTCTCCGTGACTCCCCCCGCTGCTGCTGTTGCTGCTGCTTATCATGGAGTGCGTGCGGCCATGCCGCTCGACTTATTGCCACCCGGACGAAACCCCATAGTGATATTGGTACTGCTGCAGACAGCCCACGATTACCCCACGTTCGGTTCCTGCCACCGCTGATTTTCCAGCAGCAGAATGCACGCGGCTATTATGCGGCGCGACTTTGCCCCACCAAACAACCCCCCAAGTAGGGTGCACACGGCTGGCGGCCGTACGACTTTTCGCGGAATATGCAGATATGATTCCCCTCGTTTCCGATTACCACCACACCTGCTTCCTCCACAACCAACCTCTGAAGTGGAGCGCGTACGGCATAAACATGTCGCACGACTTTGCAATCCCCCTCTCGCCACACACGAAGGGGGTGCCTACGACTGGTACGCCGCAGGGCCTTTTAGCTGCTGTACGTCCGTCCCCCCTCCACACAGCAGGGGTACGTAAGGTTATTATACTCCCACCATACGTAGGACGTAAGCTGCTGCTGCACCTTGGCTACAGTTGCTCCACCGTAGGGCTTTACGTACTGCTGTACACACATACAGCAGCAGTAGTTGACGATGACGACTCCACGACATCGACTACGGAACCATCCACCACCTCAACAATGGTCTCCCTGCCCAGCGTCAGCACATTCTCAAGTGCCATATACATACAACGCTGCTGCTGTACAAGCATGGAGAAAGCCATCAAAGTCTCCAGAAACGCCGGTAACCCGGACAGCCGTGCGTGTCGAAAGACCCCTCACCTATGGGACCCCCCTCCCGGTTCCCACAGTCACCATCGGACGGTTCCGACGATGGTGGTATAGCATCCCTCCCTGCTGCACCACAGCGATGGTTAGCTGTTGCTTCCCACCGGACTCCTCCTGCGCTTCGCATTCTTGGTTGCTTCGAAATCGTGAGCATCATTCCTCCGCTGCACTTTCTCAGCTCGCGAAAGCAAGGCCCTGATCTAATACTTGAGCTCGAAGGTCACCCACCTAGCCCCCATGAGGCTCGCCGAGGACTTACCAGATGTACCTGCCAAGGAAGCTACGAACAACTCTAGAGTGTTCGTACTCGTGTGGCGTGTTGGCTTCAAGTCATTGTATTATTAGTCGTCCCACAGGGTAGGGGCAACGAGGAGTGCCCTCAGGAGTCCAGGTGCTTTCATACCCAGGCCCAAAAGACAAAAATGCGGTGTAACCTATAAAAGGTTAATAGCCCGAACCGACACCAAACTGACTCGTAACTGTCATACTGAAGACTCCAAACCAACATTCACTGTTGTCTCAACACGTCTTATCACATAATAACTACTACTACTACTACTACTACTACTACTATAATAATAGTTTAGATCACAAGGGTCACCCCTGCCTGTCGTTTATATCGTACACAGTAGTAGCCGTCTGCTTTGCTTTGGTCTGCAGTAGTATACTGCTGTATCTTCGACTCCAAAATCAAAGGAGTTTTGATAGACACACACGCCTGCCTGTGGTATAGTAGCACGGACGCTCGTATATATATACATGCCGCACTTAAAAAACGGGGCAAAACACACCTACCTGTAAACTTCAACTAAAATGTACATCGGATTACAGCGAGGCTGCACTTTTGAGCTCTAGACAGCTGGCCGCACCCCCCCCCCCCCCCCCCCCCCCCGCCCCGCCCCCCCGTTGAATAATGTGGGCATAAAAAACTCAATGTTGAGGAGACATTGAACAGTCAATCAATCTACAGTAGCACACCATTAATTAGTATTCGGCGTATCGAATCGAGGGGTTGTCGAGACACCTTGTGGGGCTTGCCACGTTGTTGAGTGGTTGTTCAATATCTCCACAAGAAAAAAAGGAGAGTTGTTTTCGCCCACAGTGTGAAAGGGAGAGGGGCTGCAGAGACTTTCTCGCGGACGAGGTTCCTGAACACCCCGAGGAGAGAGAGCTACGTACACAAATATATATAGTATGTTTATTGAATCTGGCGTGTAACTAAAAAAACACCAAGGCGCTTGTAGATACTCTATGTAACTTAACACCTGTCTTAGCCTCTTAAGCTCCTACACCATAACCAACTGAGAAGCCTCGTCAAAATTAGGGGCCACCCCTACCGTGGTACAGACTCGTCTACTATAGTATTACATATATATTTCATACTTAAGTATATATATATTGTATATATTATACATTTAGCCGTAGGGGGGGTACCTATATACACTACATGCTACATACACTACAGTAGTAATTTGTATCACGCTCCTTAGATGAAGCCATAGACGTAGACCGCCGAAAGGCTGACATTCCGCCTTCAAGAGAAAGGGTCAAGCGCCCCACAAGCAACGAAGCTGTTTAACAGTAAAACGCAAACAGAATTTCAATTATATTGGTGGGTAGCTCCTCGCTTACTTCGCGAGGAAGCACCAAGATAATGCAAAACATACCTGGGCTGCAGAAGCTAGACGAGGGTATGGTATGTGAGCCATATGCCCCCCATACCCCCACCCCCGGCCGTTAGGATCCTCCTGCGCCACCTGAACTCGACTGCGTACCCCCCCACCCCTCCCGGCCTGGTTGGTGCAAACCAAACGTGCTCTGTCCCGGCATTGTAGGGATGCGAGGGTCTATGGTCATACGACTACGGCCGTGCACGACATGGTTACACCCCCCCCCTCCCTCCTTGTGCCCGATCTCTAAGAACCACCTGCAACACTTGAAGTCGTCCATCCCTGGATTCGTGCGATACACTACTGTACATACAGTAGACGCATGGTACGGTAGACGTGTATGACACCATGTTACAAATTGTTCTGAGGCTCCTCACTCGAGGAGCTCTATACTAATAATAAGCCACCTACCTTTGGAGGGTGTTATGGCGTTGCTGGAATTGTGTGGAAATGTCGGTAATACCTGTGGGAACAGGCATAGGGGTCGTATTGGTTGTACTTGGAAGGCGTATCGTAGATGGAAACCAGGGGTTTCCAAGGCGAGGCAACTCGAGCCTTCAGCCTTCCAGTATTTCATCGTTGGGAAAAAAGAATAAAGCTGCTGTTTTTCCATATCTAAGCAAACAACACACGTGTATACCAACGAGGTCCTGTTCAATATGCAAACCTGGCAAGGGATACTCTGGTGTCCCATACCCATAACCTCACAAGGGGCCGCATCTCCACCCGGAGGTGCCGAAGACCAGCCGCTGCCACTGACACTGCACCGCCTGCTGTCGATTATGGTTTCGGGCCCGGCGGGGCCCCTCGATCCTCCATCTGGCGTGGTATCACCCCGCCGCAAGCCCCTTGGCCGCGACCGCCTCCGGCCGTCGTTATGTCCCCTGCTCCTGCCGCCACGCCTGTCCCGACGGTACTCATTCCACCCGACCGCGACCGCGCCGAGCCTGTGGGTACTCCTCTTTTAAGACTTCCGACGCCGACGGGCGTACCGTTCGTCACAGCGACCAACTTGGATGTCCTCGGCGCAGCTACCGGATTACAGTTCGGTGATTCTGCAGCGCACTAATCGCACGCCGACTGGGCGCGGGAGCAGCAGGCCGAGCTCGCGTGCAACGCCGCCATACGCTACCTAATTCTTGGCCGGCCATAGGCCTTGCCAGATGACATGATGTCGTGTTTTCCTTCACACCAACGCCCTTCCTTCTCGGAGGTTCAGCAGCTGGCTGGCAAAGGACAAGTACACACCACCAACGACGGCATTGGCCTGCTCGTCCGCCGGCTATCCCTACCGTTAGCGCCTGGTTCACCGCGCTCGGTGGGCCGCACGGCTTGTTTATTGAACGAGTCATTTCGCATTTACGTGCCGATTTTCATGCGCCCCTGGGTCATGCAGGCTTGCAATTCCACAGTTTCCTGCCACCTGGAGGCTGCGCGCACCCTGCGCATGCCCGAATGTTTTTAGTGGTGGATCGGTGTGAGCACCTGTACCAGGTGGTGACTACCCCACTGCTTGAAGTGCCAAAATCACGACAAACCTCATGGTTGACGGTTCGGTGGCCCGTCATATCGATACCCCTGCCGGAAAGGTCCGGCATCGCTGTCAGCGTCTATTACTTCGGCCCTCTACCGGCCACGCCCCGAGGAAACACCTTAATCTTACTCTTCACTGACCGTTTTAATTGCCGCACCGACATGTTCGCAGGCACCGCAGCCGAGTTCACCGCTGAAAGCACGGCTATCATCCTCATTATCACGCATATTCCCCTCTGGGGATGTCCCCGCAGAATACGCTCGGACAACGGCCTCCTCTTTTGTTTAAAGCTTTCACAAGTCATCTATCAGCTTCTCAGGGTTCGGAAAATCGCCACCAGCTCCTACCATCCTAACGGTAACAGTGGGGTGGAACGTGTCAACCACACCATGGCTCAGATGCTGGCGATGGTCGTCAACGAGCTCAAGAACAATTGGTATGAACAGCTCCCCCACGACGAAGTTTCGTACAACACTTCGGTCAGCGCCGCCACGGGTTTGGCTCCCAACGAGGCCCACATGGGTCGACTTCCTCGCCTTCCTCTTACGATTGTTGAGTGCGCTGGAGTCGCCGGCCACCAGAGTTTGGCCCGTGACCACCTCGCCTACTGTGACTTGGCGGCGGACCGCCAGCAGCGCGCGTATGATATCGTTCGCGAACACCTCGGTCTCACAGCTTCTCGCCTGAGCCGGCGCAACTCCGTCCTCGCCGATGCACTGCGTCAGTTCCCCAAATTCGTCGTTGGCGGCTGGTCGTGGGTGTACAATACGTCAGCCACCATTCGTCAGGGCGCGAGGACTGATAAAGACGCCAAGGTCCTCAAGGCCAAACTATCACTCAACTGGACGACCCCCTGCAAAGTCCTCGCAATTGGCCCCTGTTCCTCTACGGACACCCCGGACAGATTCCCTCTCGGTGCTAAGCTCCTGTATTTGGATATTCCTTCCGACATGCTCGGCGCAGATGCTCGCCGGCGCGTGTCGGAAGAACGCTGCAAGCCCTGTGTCAACTCCCACGACCGCGGCGACATGACAAAGTATTTTTCCAGCAGAGTTGACGCAATACGTGCTGAACAACTTTTCCAAGAAATCCCCCCCGTATCACGTCACCCAAAACGACGGCTCCACTCCTCTGCAACGACTCGAAGTGGAGAAAATCGCCAGGCACCAGTCGGTTCGGGGCCGAGGTGGCGTCATCGCCGTGATGTACAAGACGCACTGGACTGGACTCTCTCGCCGGTTCTGGGAACGGGAAATGGACCTCCAGCCCTCTCGCCGCGAAATGTTGCGCTACTGGGCCGGCACCCCGAACCAGCACGGCCAAACTCAACCTCAAGTACCGCCGGGTGCGAATAGGCGAGGCACAACGGGAGCTTTCTCGGAGTAACGGCGAGCGATTCCTGGCTCCCGGCTATGCCTGTGCACCGCATGTCGATTGGCTTCGCCGATACGTGCTCCCCAACGGAGTCCACTTCTGGCACAAGGGCGACGACGGTCTATGGTGACTTGGGAAAATCAGCACGACTCCAACGACGGACGGAGTATATTTTGTTCGACTTTTGGATGACCCGGGACCGATCAAGCTTTCTCTTTCTCCGGCGCAAATACACGACTTCAACAGGAACTGTACGAGGTTCTTGGTGTCTACAAGTACACTTAGCTAGCGTGTTTACGCGGGGGGTCCAGCGTAACGTATATGAACCACGAGGCGCAGCCGTGGATTGCTGATTGTTCGCATCGCCGCTGCGCCCAATTATTTTGCAGTTTTGTTTCCGGGGATTGGGGCGGGGTTTCTTGTAACTGCTTATGACGTTTTCCGAGCTTCTGGGTCGGGCTGTTTTTCTTGTCGGTATTCCCTTAGCGCTTTCAGGTTTTTTCTGGGGCGGGTTTGGCGATCATTCTTGCGTATTTCATCCTGCCGACCCCCCCTCGCTCAGTGCCGGGGCTGGTCTTTGTAATCGGGCCACTCATTTGGGGCACAGGACACGCTTTCTGAATGTTTCGGACCGGGTCCCGGGGAGTTTTGGGGTATTTAGTTGTTTTCCTTCCCTATTAGTCCTGCCGACCCCACCCGCTCGCGAGCCCGGGGGCAGTCTTACAAAAATGGATTACTCATGCAGCCACCGACGGGCACAGGACTGAATGACTTTCGGTTCCCACATTTCTTTCTTATTTTGACGTTCCTTGGTCGGTTTCGTAGTCTTGCCGTTTAGAGGTGTGGGAGTGGGTTTTGAGGAGCCGCATCTTCGACTCATGTTTTAGTTCGTGGAATCGGGGTTTCCATGAAATTATCATATTTCTGCATATACGGGCTCATCAGAGTGGGCTAGTGTTATCGTGTTGCATCAGAGTGGGCTAGTGTTATGATGTTGCCGGAATGATGTGGAAATGCCGGTAAATACCTGGTAACAGGTATAGAGATCGTATTGGTACGAGTACTTGGAAGGCTTATCTTAGATGGAAATCAGGGGCTTCCAAGGAGAGGCAACTCGAGCCTTCATTCAGCCTTTCAGTCCTTCACCGTGGAAAAAGGAATACACCTGATCTTCTTCTATATATAAGCAAACAACACACACGTGAGTACCAACGAGTACCTGTCTATTCAATAGGCAAACCTGGCAAGGGATGCTCTGGTGTCCCATGCCCTTAACCTTACAAGGGCAATAAAAATGGCAATCGATGAACAACGCCACGGCCTAAGTATACAATGAACAGCAGTATTACTGCAACCACACAATAATGAAAGCCCTTCGATTTTGGGTGCAGGAGCCCGATCATTCTAAACTATTTCATCTAGAAAGTGCGCGTGCGTCTGTAGTGGTCCCTCTATAGGGCCGGTTGAGTTCGCAGTGCCGGTTGCCCGCTATAAGTGCCTGTGAAATCGCTTAATCGCTTGACACAGATGGAATTGTCCAGTGTGGCAGTGTGGGGAGTGGTGCCGGTTGCCGCTATAGTGCCGGCGTTGTTGGCTTGTGGCGCATACCGGCACTAAATAAGAGCAACCAATATCATCATCATCATCATTTAACCACGAACCCCGCTCCCGTTACGTCTGAAAAGTACAGCAGCAGCAGCAGCAGCAGCGGCAGTTGTTGTTGTTGTTGTTATCTTCACATTAAACTCGTTTCAGTTGCTAATCCCTATAGTCTGATCTAGCAAGATCACGGCCCGTGGTCACAAAAGTGCTAGAGCCATCAGAGAATCCTACAGAACACGTACACTTAGCAGGGAAAGGATAGACAAGTCCGAAGAGGTACACCTAAAATCCCTACAGCATGTTATGCGTGTCCAAAACTGAACTACACGCCCGCAATCTCCATTCGACTACAGCAGCAACGCCCCCCCCCCCCCCCTCCCACTCTTTACCAATGAATTTGCCGACTACAGCGTAACTACTGTCTGAAGTGCTGTCTGTACAAAAACACACGGTAGGCGTGGGAACAAGATGGAGCACGCAGCTGCTGTCTGAAGTGCTGCCGGAATGACAGTCCGCGGGCACACAGTGAAAAAGAACAGCCAACCAAAGCCATCACGTCAATTGACAATTGCCCGAATCTATCCTGAACGTCTGTGTTAGGCACAGCATTATAAACATCGACACTGATTAGGAATCGTTCCACATTGAAGGGGTCTTCCACGATCAGGCACACAATGAAGGCACCCGGGGTGTCCGCGCCATCTCTGCCGCGTCTCTCTACAAAACCAGTGACGTCATCCACACCGACCCAACAACAACATTCGGGGGAAAAAGCGAAGAATTTGTCAACAGAAAACAGAAAAACAAAAATGTTCGTCCGTCACGGGTCGATGTCGTCCGTGCTCCGGATCGCTTCTCCTGTGCGCTGCTGTGCTGCTGCGCCGGCGCGCTGCTGTGCTGCTGCTCAGGCGCGCCGCTCCGGTGCCGCTCGGCCAGTCCTAGCACGACCACACTCGACCCGCTCCGTCCGTACACGCTCTCGTTGCTGTCCTTCCCAGTCGGCTCCTCGCTTTCTCTCTCGTTGCACTCAGGGTGCTTGGTCTGAAAAATAAAAATTCTCGCGCTGAAGGGATTGACCAGTCCAACAACAGCTCGTCGCCACACGCTCCCTCCTCCTTTGATGGCGAAGCCAGGTTACTGAGACAATACAGCTCCCTCTAGCAAACACACCTAGGGCCGTGTACATAGTGTCCGTCCACCTTTCTGATGGCGTCTGCCTCCGCGCACAAAAGTGAGATGGACATTGCTGTCTACACCGACGGCCAAAAAGGCCCGTGCATCTGAATTTTTGCGCCTAACGCACCAGTGCCGATCCAACTCTACCGCTGCACACGCTTCGCGGCGGGTGCGCAGCAGCAAGAAGGTATCGGTCCGCTTGAGGGTGAGCCTAGCCTTGCTCGCTAGAAAGACCCCCCCCCTCGCTATGGGCCATGCCAAAGCAAAAACTTTGCTGAGGCAGCGAGGGGAAGAAGGGAAGTATTAGTGGTGCTTGGCTCCTTCGACCGGTTTCGGATAGATAGAAGTTCGGAAGCACCACGTAGACTAGACACAACACGTGCGTCAGTTTCGAGTCCGTATGTACAGTAGCATAATGTGCGAAGATGGCGATTGAAAAGGTAAAAACCCACCACACCCATGAAGAGGCTTGGGGATCAAATCTCAAGAACAGCAGTACTACTGGTATTAATAGTTGTATATATGCATCTATAGCATCATACATAGTATCTACGGTATGCTATTGTTAATCCGTAGGGATTGTGGTCTGGTTGTTGTACCGTACGTAGCGTGGAGAAATTCTAAGTAAGCTCGAACTTTCAAATAACTCTATTAATGGGCACACGGCGATGTTGTGACGTCAATACGGGTACTTGCTTGCTGTTGCTGTATTCTGCCAGGTATGTATGTATATGGAATGACCACAGGAAGGTTTTCAGCTGTTTATCACGCGTGAGAAAAGACAAAAGTGGTGCGACAGAGAATACGTACTTGGTACCAGGCTTGGTACATGATGGACGATGGACGATGGACATGGATGCATGGATGAATAGCGTACACATATGCCCAGGTCCAACACGTTGTCTACGTATACTATTCGTTTGCACGAGTATGTATGCGCATTACATATACTATATGTTACATATAATATGACAAAAGAAAATCCATTTCAAGGCTGGCCCAGCTCGTATAATATTATACGTAGTGTTTTTTTTCTCGGGTACGATACGACGAGGCTTCCTGGTGGTGGAGTGTATGTATACATGTCAGTGTGTACCAGTACCAGGTACGTTACCTGGTGCGACGTACGTACGAAGTGCTAATGGGTCATCATGCTAATATCTATGCTAAAAAACCTTGTAATGTGTTAGTTTAATGTTGGTGTCAAAGTTAATCATAAAGCAATATTAATTATCTCAGTGTTAAAATGTTAATAATGATGTTGTCAATGCCAATCAATGTTGATGACAATGCAAGTACTAATAATCCTAATGTTTCACCGACTACAAAGTACCCCGTGCCAAACTATATGGGCAGCTTGTATATTCATATTTACTACTCGTAAACAAGTTCGCGCGTTTCGGGACACAGTGGCACTCGTAACGTATATATATGTATAGCAGGTATAGGAGGAGCGAAAGTAGGCTCTCATTTTTAATTTAGCTGCCTGTCGCAGGGAAGGATTCTTACTACTACTGATGTACAGTATATACACAAAAAGCAATACCACCATAGTTAGGTCTGGTTAGGCGTAAATATTGTTACTGGGCCGTCGCCGTATGACCGTAAACCCTCGCATCCCTACAATGTCGGGACGGAGCACATCGAGTTTTCGCCTACCAGGCAGACATCGCTAGCACCAAGCGGAGGGGGTAATGTAGTCATCGTTTGACGGATAAGCTGCAGGGGCGTGTTGGTTCAGGAGATATTTTGTGCGTCCAATCAGTTTGGGGCGTTGTACTTCCACGCTTGTGTTTGTGGTCTTCATTTATTTCTGCTCATGAATCATGTTTTTTGCGATTGACAGGCGCCACAAAAGTGCTGTCGGCGGCAAACACAAAAAAATATTCGAAATGATATTACGAAACACAAGTTTACATCGCCACGCCACGTGCTTACGGTACGGATGGCTGCACCTTAAACTTCAACCTGGTGTTTGTTGCCCTAGACTACTTATCCAACATTCGAGCAGGGATGGCTGTACGTGTCCCCGAAATGGCGTGGTAGCACGGGCTAGCGCTGGAGTTGATGGACGCCTAGGCTAGTAGTGTTGACGTGTTGATGCACTTGGCAGAAGGAAGAAGAAACGAGTGTATTGTAACATGGAGTCAGAACTGGCTTAGGATACTAAGGCTTACTGGAGTCTATGCGGATGCTGTGGTGAGCAGTGCAGAGTGACAGCGTGGGGGCTGTCTCTTGTGTCACAGTATCTAGACCTACTGGGCTGCTTTCTCGTGTAACAACCTATAAGCACGTGCTGTTCTTGAAGAAAGCTAGTCCCGCCGCACTATTCCAGAGCGTCCTGGTTCAACTGCGAAACCGTCATACACTGTTTTTATTAAAATGTTAAAACACTTCAGCTGTGATCTTATTGCACCGCGGGTTACCCCGTGGGTAGGCTTGTATAGCGATAGGTTGTCCAAGTCTATACTTACCAGGTGTATCCTTAACACAGCAGCTCTGCTGCTCATTGCTGTTACTATTGCTAACAGTAACTACTGTAGTACTGCACTTGTACTGAACGTCGATTACGTACGTATAGGGTACCTAGGCTACTCGTAACACTCCCCCTCAACGGAAGTGCAACCGATAGGCAACTGATGGTCTCTAGCGATAACCAGTACTTGGTAAAATCGATAGAAAGATCACTACAGTACCGATCATAGCTAACGATCATCAGCACTGGTTGGACGCGATAGAAGCTTGTCTAAATTGCCGGGCATGGGGAACGGTCACGAGTACTTGTTGGGAAGCGAGAGAAACTTGACTAAAGTGCCGGACACGACTACGTAACGATCACCAGTACTTGTTGGAACCAACACCATTTTACGAACAGCTACTGATCATCAGTGCTTGTGGGAAACAAATTTGCGTGCTTATTGCTTCCCTAAAGGCCTCTCCGGGCAATTGCCAGATAGCTCCTCTCAATATTACTGACGTTTTTTATGTTACGGCCCTCGGCTTGCGCCTGAAAATTATTGTTGAAGTCGGTCAGGAGCCGGTGCACTCGCTTTGTTGAGAAACATGGTTCCCACATCCGTGAGCTGCTTCTCCGTGGGTATGTGGTAAATACTCACGTGTCTCTCCTTGAAGATCTCTCGGATGTAGAATCACCTAAAAGCCGCGTGCTTAGGACACAAGCTGTAGGTCTAGTTCCCGGCTGCATGTAGTGCCGAAGTGTTGTCGATGTGGAGCGGAAAGTACTTGGAGTCCTCCTTGAAGCCCGCTCTAGTCATCAAGTTCTGGCAAACAACTGCCTCATCGCAAATGCTCCCACCACAAGCTCCACTTCCATAGTTGACTAGGCCGTTAACCCTTGCATGGCCACCTTCGAGCTCACGGGCCCGTTGCACATCATCGTGATGTACGAGATGAAGTTGACGTCTCGTGTTCCGGGTAGTCACCCCAGTTAGTGCGAGTGCGCGTTGATCCTGAGCCCTCTGTTCTTGTAGGTGGTGTTGAAATCCACCGTCCCAGCTACAGTAGGGCACCGAAGAAGATTCTTAGCCGCCTCCATGTGCATATTTCATGGCTTGGGCGTTTCCCTCGCTAGTTGGTCTATCGCATATGATATATCATAGCGTTGTCACTTGGCTCAGATGCATGGCGCCACCGACAATACCTTTAAGATCGCCGCTTTGCCTCCTCGCCCAGGAGGCTCTCTTCTGGCTGCATCAGAGACAGGTCATTGCCGTACTCCGGCGTCTTCAACGGTCTGCAGCCCTGCATCACGCAATTCACGGGCAGTCCCCTGGTGTAGTCCTCCGGGATGGTGACGAACGATCTTGCTTGGATATCACGGGCGACTTGCATCCCCAACACCCGCGACACATCGCCCATGCCTGACATCTTGAAGCGACTCATCAGATTTTCCTCGAGCATTTCGAGCGTAGCCTTGGTTCCGCCCTGACCTTGTAGACCCAACGCGATCTGGTCGTTTTCTGCCCGAGTGGTACGGGCATAAAGGAGATGGGATCGTAGACCTTGTTGGTTCGTAGGTTCTCCATCCCCGCCTCCCAACGAGCGGCTTCACGAATTGCCAGAGTTTCCTTGAAAGTGTTCGGAATTCACCATACTTCCTCCCCCTCCGAACTCTGTAGCTGCATGTTCGTAGCGGCAAACGCATATTCCATGAACGTTAGTACTTCCATTTAGTGTGCAAAGTTTGTCGATGTTGTGTTGGTGTACGAGGTAGAGACAACGTTGCTGTAATCCGTGCTTGTTCTTAATAGTTTTGAAGCAGCTCTGCTGCTGCTCCTTGTCACTGCTGGCGTCAACTGGTCATGAGGTGCCGCTCTCCCTGAGTTGGAGGACATCCCTCTAGCGGATCCTTCCTGCTGCCCGCTTCCACCACCTACTGCCGGCAGCGATCCGCCGTCCTCGTCCGTCGGCGAGCGTTGTCCGCCGACGTCGTCCACCGGTGCTCCCGGTGAATTTCGTTCGGCCGACACCTCCATTTGAGTTAATTCACGAATTTTCGCCACGATCTCGGCCATCGCCGGATTGTGTGGTTGAACGATGGCGATGGTTTGGTCGTACGCCACGTCGTTATGGAAGGCGGCGTCAGATGTGTAGGCTCGTAAGTCTCGCACATGTCGTCGTCCCCTAGTTTGTCGTGGCTGATTATGCCAACGTTGTCTATCTCGTCGATGTTGAGCGTCTTGTTAATCGGTGGAGACATCACCTTCGACGGCGTCTCGATGAGCGCGACGTTCCCGCTCTCCCCCATCTTGTATGTCTACTATTAATAGTTGTAGCTGTCGGACGCCTTGGTGTCCTAACTGTACCCACAGAGCTTGCCCTCCCACAACCTATCCTCCCGTTTCCTAGTGCGCGTTTCAATGTGTACGAAAGTCCTGTGGTCGATAGTCCTGAGGTGTCGCAGTGCCGCATCCTTCCCATGAAGATCTTTGTACGGGGTCCCCATGTTGAGCGCCTATTAATAGTGTGGTGTCTGGTTCGTCGGGTACGCGGCGGTGAACATTAGCTCTCTCCAGAGGAATTATCGGAAACCCACTGTCCGCCAGTAGACATCTCGTGCTTCCCGCCGGAGTCCTCCCATCGCGCTCCAATACCCCTATCTGTATCGACTCCGTCCCCACCCAGGTTTCCTCCCCCTTTGTTCATGACAGCCCAGTTGGCCGTCGTTCGTGGTTTGTGCGGTGCCTCGTGGAGCTCGTTGGTCCACCGGACGAAGTAGGCGCTCTCGAGCTTCGAACCCGTGCGCTGCCAAGCGTGTGGGGCCGAGTGTTCCACACTAAAACCTAAATGTTTGGTGTCAATCAAGGCATGTCAAGTCAAAGTTGCTCTCTGTCCAGGGGTGAAAGTGCTGTCTCCTCACATGTTTGACTCTACTACTGCTGTCTACAGCTGCTGTGAGCACCAAAAAGAAATAAAAAACAACTCGTACACATCTGATGATCAGCGTTTGACCATTTTATGGCGTTCACGTCACACGTAACGCTGGAAGACGAACTTTGGCGTAGAAGGCTTGTTTTTTTGTCTCCGCTACCCCTGCTCGCGGCCCCACTGACGAAGAAACCGCCCCGCCGATTATATCTGCTTTGGCCGTAGTCACGCTTGGCATGAGGTGTGTTCTGCCGGATGTTATTTATGCTGCTGTTTCTGTAGTGTCGCCTAGGGCATCTAACTTACGCTAGTTTTAGTGTGCATGCATGGGTGCACGCTATTGGTAGGGATTTAGACTACGGTACTTGTTATAGAGAGTACTTTGAGTGTAGGCCGATGGGCTTCACGAACTGATTTTCCATTTCAGAGTCTCCAGTTTTCGACTGGAGAATAGCGGTGCAGCATCTCATTGTGTTACTCAATGTGTACGCATGCGTATCGTTGTAACATGGGCAGCGTGTGGTCGACCGCTTGAAATAACAACGCGTGTGTCGAGTACACAGATAGGTGTCCGCGGTCGCGAGGGCTCTCATAATTTGCCCATACCTAGCTAGCCAATTCTGCTATATGAAACACGTTTGGCACACTTCAAACCATCTTTGCACACAAAAACCTGCGGTAGACCGCTGAAACATCCATCAAGTGTGGCATTGACTGACTCAACGTTGCGCACGTCGGGACAGATAGTATCTATCGCATCTGTGGTACGATCTGTGTGATTTGTATACGTTTCCATGTGATTATGTGTAGGGTATGCGTGATCTACCACAGTTCCAACCCACTTATCTGTACGGTCCAGGTGAGGCACATCATGATCTGTTAGACGCTTGTAACGTTGTTATTATCACAGCCAACTCTCCGAACCCCAAATGTACGACACACGAACACATAGTGCATGCATGCATCCCCCGAAGGTTAGCATTGGGGTGCTAACGGCATCACACGGTAAAACCTCCAATCAAGCGTGGTACTACGGTAGATGGCCGTTTTATTAAAACACGAAACGAAACATCACAAAGATAAGTAATTAGCACCAAACTGAGCGTGCGGAAACGCCGTACATACAAAATTAAAACCCATGCTTGCAAACCCTGGCGTCATACATTTCCTACCGTGTATGTACTGTAATTTTGATTGTATTGATTGTCCTCAAGGGTGTCCGCCCATTTCCTCCCTCACGTAAAGCACACACAAATACAACACGACGAGTGCGGCCCTTTGGCATAACACCTCCAGTCATCAAGCGTCTCACCCTCAACTCCGGGTAGTAGGTAGCCCCTCCTAAACATGAAACCGTTTTGTCAAGAGAAAGACACTGCAGCAAACCGGACGTGCGATAAGGACGCGCCGACATAATAAAACTCAAAAAGCGACAGAAGGCGGTCTGAAGCGTTCCCCATACAAGGAATTGACTGCGCAAGTTTTTCCGCCCATTGACTCCCTCACGTACACTCCAACACAAAAAACCGCGAAAAACCGCCGCGAGTACAGCGCTTTGACATCAATTGACCCAAGGCAATCATAAAAAGGCATACATGATTTAGTTTACATGTGTATGCACACCTTTATCTCGCTGAATGATAAAACTATTCGAAAATGTGCCACGGCAGTATGAGCACACGGGTACGTATCGTACAAAGCAGCGAATAACCTTGTTCCTCTTCCCATACGGCTCGAAGTCCGGAATAAAAAATGTGGACGCAAGCCCGGAAAATTGAAAAATCGAAAACCAAAAACGGGTCCTCCTTAGCTCGTGCCATGCCGTACGAAATTGTTGCGATACTCTTATGGTGCAAGCTTAGCAAAACGCCGTCAGTCGAAAGGAGACCCAATCAGACCCCATCAAAGTAGTAGGCAACGTGTACGCTTAAGGCTCCAGTCCCATCCAATTCCTGTCAAGCTAGTACAGAAGCACAAAATTAGAGCTCTCGCTCACTATACGGCTCTGAGTCATGTGAGACTGTGTTCGAGACCATGCTCGTTCGCACACATGCCATAGCCTTCAACGACCTATGGTGTTAAGACGGATGGCCAAATGCGTTATACGCCAAGAGCCATATCCACCTAGGATAGAAAACCCGGGGACGTACCCCGGATGTCCCCTCACGACCACAGATCGCGTGTATGTGCGACAGCGTTCAACCCTTCAGCCGTGCTTCGTCTCGAAAGGGATGCTTGGTCAACGGTCAAATGACTAAGGCAAGCAGAAAATCCATGCGCCCTCCCCAACATCCGCCCCTCCCTGTCCGACTTCGTGTCGAAAGGGACGTGTGGTCAATGGTCAAATGACTAAGACAAGCAACACATGAATACGCCCCCTCTCAACACCTCCTTGCTCCGTCTCGAGAAAGATGCGTGGTCAATGGCCAAATGACTAAGGCATGCAACAAATGAGTACCCTGCCCCCGGCGCCGTCGATTCCACCCGGCCTACAGGAGCTTCATCTACTACGGACATACACACACTTGGGACGGGACTCTGAGAGTGTCGCCTATGTTTGCTGTCCGTCCAACAAAACAAAAAACCGCAGTCGGGGGATGGGCACCGCAAGGCCACATCCACAGCGGTGTCAAAACTTGAAACAAAAAAAAAACACGCAGAAACTAAGGGACCTCGTTGAGAGAAGAACCAAAATAGACCCGTCAGTATCGAAAAACGTTAGCAGGGGTACATAAGAGACCAAAAATATCGGGGGTTGGCAACAAACGCTATCGGCGGCTGACATCCACAGCTATCGACGGTTGACTCCACAAACTATCACACATCGGAAAGATCATCTACAGATAGATCTACAGATAGATAATCTACAGACAGATCATCTACAGATAGATAATCTACAGACAGATCATCTACAGATATATCATCGATTCCCGTTTCATGACCTATAGACCTTTGAGGGCAGATGGCTTAACTTTCTGCAGGATCTAGCTCATGTTGCCGTGTGGGAGCCGTACAACCTGCACAATCTAGTACAGGCTGCCTGGGTCGGATCTGTACTGTACCAGATAGATCCTGCACATCACCTCATAACGGCAGTTTAGGATCTAGATCTACGATAGATCGTTATCTGCCCGACGTGTGAACAACTATCGAGTGTTGGCGCCAAAAAGCTATCGAGTCGGCATCAAACGCTGTCGGGAGTTGACACGAGGTGACACCGAGTTGACACCACAAGTAATCGGGGGCTAAGGCTAAAACACTATCTGGCTCCATTGTTTTTGCCTCCGCCAGCCCAGGCCGGTAGACCCCACCCCCACGTCGACTTCGGTGGAGGTTTCCCCGCTGGCGGAGTGGAGGCGTTCTCATCCGCCTGTCGTCCGTCGATAGCGTCACTGTTGTCAGCGCCAGCTTCTTCTCCTTCCGAACGAACCGCAGCACCGCCATCATGATCAGACGGGTCTCTTTCTGTCTCCCTAGACGTCTTGATTTCTCCTTCCCCCTCGCCAGCATCAACAGCAGCAGTAGCAGCTTCTCTGGCAGCGAGAACGACCGTCGGGCGCTCTGCTTGCGTGGAGGGGTCGCCTGCAGACTGCGCCGCCGACTCCAACCCACCAACAGCACCATCCCTCTCACCCGCTGCTGACCGGTCTCCGATTGTTTCTGCGCCATCTCCAGAGTGGGAAGCATGGACCGAAGATGAGCTTGCTGCTGCGGCTGCTGCTTTGGCAGCAGAGGTCCCCGCTCTTTCCGCGTCCGTAATCAATTTGTCGGGAGCGTTGCCTGAGTTGACTGCTGTGTTTCCTGCCGCGTCGTGCATGCCAGCGATATCTGAGACTGACGACCCCCCTTCCCCGGGCCGTCTCTCGTACCCCACCGGCAAGCCTTGATCCTGCGCGTGGTTCGCCAAATGGCTGGCGCCGTCCCGCCCGCCAGTTGTTTCGCGGTTTTCTTGTCGAGATAACGTGGGTTCTCTGCCCGGAATGGCAGCATCAGCCGCGCCATCGTACGACCTACCAGCTTCCCCTCCTCCTGCCCCTTCTCGGTTGGCACCCTCGCCGTTTGCCGAGGAGGCTCTTCCGTACTCGTCACCCGTGACTTTTCTGGCACTGCTGGTATCGCCCAAACCCTTGCCTTCTTCGACAACGCTACCGATAGCAGCAGCTTCGCTCACAGCAGTGTCACCACCCGCAGCCATACCGCCTCCCTTGCTTCCATCAAACTCTTCGCCACCACCAACACCAACACCAACACCACCAACACAACCACCACCAACACCGTGTTGGCGAACGATCGAGCCCGACGTGACTCGGTGATCACTTTTCGCCGAATTGTCCGTCGCCTTTTGCGCGATAGCTTTTGACTCGTCGCTGCCGTCGACTTGCCCACTGGACACTGTCATGGCGCTCGAGGAAGCCACGGACTCCGAGGGTGCACCAGGCAGCGCTCGGCGGTGGGTACGTAGGAGCTCAGGTAGCATCGCCGCGACTGCGAAGCTAGTCTGTTGGACGCCGATAAATACATTTAAAACAGACGCGGGGTACAAAGATGAGAGGTAACCATGCGGAGAATATGTGGACAACCGTGAAGATAGCCGTGGGGATAGACATGCGGATAGCCATGCAGATAACCATGCGGGTAATCAAAGAAGCAACACTCGACGCTGGGTGTGTAGGAATCCAGGCAACAATGCCGCGACAGCGAAGGCAGTGTGTGGGACGCCGACAACAATAAAATACCACAGCCACGGGGAAAATAAGTATTTCGTATGACGGTAACCATGCGGGAAAGCATGCGGATAAGCACGGAGAGAGTATATAGCCTAAAGGCGAAACAAGAAAGAAACAAAAAAAAACTCCAGGGGGAGATAACCCCCAGAACGATTATCGCAACAAAAATATAGCTCAAGCCCCTTAGGGACTTCATTAACTTGATTACAAGATAGGGGGAGAAATGTCGAACACAGTGAGGACTATAGCATCTGCCACACCAAGCAAGCAGCTTGAGCTGAGAGAGGTAGGGCATGTGTCTCAAGTATCTGCAACGGAAGATGCGTGCAGCAAGCAACACGCCCGAGCATCACCAAAGCTGCGCGCGAGTCGCATACATATATAGCTCCTGACGTTTGAGTTGCGGGTCGGACACATCCCCAATCCCAGCAACCCGGTCTGCTTTCTCATGGTCGATGCTGAAGTCGTCATTGCTGATTTGGCTTTCGACACGTTTCCCCTCTCAGGTCTGACAGTTTCAAACGGGTGAATACCCGGTACTACTCGTGTATACATACCTGTGGGCCCGTGATGCTCATCTCCTTCTCGAGTTCCCTCCTCGTAGCCATGCAGCCCACCGCTGCCATCGCAGTCTGCTCGTTGACAACGTGGAGACGGGGGGGGGGGGAGAAGGAGGTCAACGACGCAGTGCAACAAGAGCAAATGGCCATTTAACAAGGTAACTCTCGTGGGACTTCATTTCTATCGAACACAAAAAAGCATTATCATCTATGGTAAACAGTAATATATTATATATAGCTACTGCTATAGGATGTCGATCGAGTCTTTAAAGGGTGTCCAGCGCACAGTGTGTTCCTTGCAACTGTACCTCGTGCGTTTCGAAATTCGTTCGGACGACCTGCTCAATCGAGATCAAGGCTACTCCGACATTGGGGAGGAGAGGCGTTTTCTAATCCCTAGTACCAGGTATACACCGTATCAGTGCATTCTCGAAATGCACAGTCGACCAAAACAACTGTTACATATCAGTGCATTTTCGATATGCAAAGCAGCCTCCCTCCCACACAACGCCGGCAAGGTGCAATCAAGGGAGGGGGCCGTTGGGAGCATAACCGCCAAGGGCATCTTAACCGGATCAACCGTCACGAACATCTAAGTGACCATCTATCTAATAATCGTGGTGTTTACGTTGTCGACAATCGGCTGAAAAACCGTTCAGTTGATAAAATATACCCGCAGTAGAAATAGTGAGGGGCAGTGACGTAGGTAAACATACGGGTGGGTAGGTTACTCTCGGGTAGTTTACCCGGGCACCCCACAGTATACACCATGGCTGTTCATGGGTCGGGTCGGGTCGGGTCGGGTCGGGTCGGGTAAGGATGACCCGACGCGACCCGACCCGTGAGACTTTGAAAACCTCCTGACCCGACACGACTCGACCCGTCCCGTGAGATTTCAAAAGGTTCCTGACCCGACACACGGTTCGGGTTATGACCCGATGCATGACCAGTGAAGAGCCTTGGTGTATATATACCGTACCAAACGCACAGTTGCATGATTCGACCCGCGCACCATCGAGCGCCACATACGTAAAATATGGTGGTGTTTTAGCGGGGGCGATAGGCTGAAAACCTTAACCTTTCATCTGGTTGGATTTACGTCGGTAGGTGATGTTACGTCGTCCGCTGTGTGTCCTTCTTTCATACCAGGTTAATTGAAAAAAAAAAACGAGAAGCGGCTTTTTCTTATCAACCGCTGCTGCACGCCCTTTTTCACGTGGCGGCTGATATAACATAAGCGGCCGACTACTGATGTTAGTCGAAAAATATGCGCTCGGGTTTACTGTTAGGTACTACCAGGTGCACGGCAACACTAAAAGCGTTCAAGAGTCACCATGGTGACTTGGGGCCTGCTACGTGTACTGTACGGAGTCATTCGTTCAAGATTGATTACTACCAGTATCAGCATGCTGCCAGCGCGCGTGTCGTCTACGGTTGCTACAAAAAGAGTTCATCCTTTCACACACAGGATAGACAAATGGCCATCTAGATCATCTACATCTTCTAGATCATCTAGCTCATCCTGCCGATATGAGAAAATGCTCTGCAGGATCTGTTATTAATAGTACAGGTCCGATCCAGCAAACATGTACTACAAAAGTAGACCATGCAGATTATACGGTTCCCACCCGGCACCATGAGCTAGATCATACAGATCATACAGATCATACAGATCATACAGATCATACAGATCATGGGCGGGGGGATGGCGGGGTGGCAGTGAGCTCTAGGAGATTGCAGGTGCGCGGTGTGGGCATATATCACGGTCTGATCGTCAAAAGAAGGGGCTTTCCGGTGCCCTTGAAACCGTCTATTCATAATCTCCGTCATTTTCACGATCAGACCGGTACATCTTTTTGTGTACCACGCAAGATAACGGACGGCGCTGCAACACGAGCAAGTTGATCTTGAAAATTCGAGAGGGGGGAAACGGCAAAACCTAAATCACGATTACGGCATAAGGCCACACGTAGCAGAAGCAACCCCCGCGTTGCTGAGGTAGAGGGTGCCCACATCGGACGGATCATACAGATCATACAGATCATACAGATCAGGGATCTATCTTCTCTGAAATAACTAGATCATGAAGTGGGAATCGATGATCTGTCAGTGATCTGTCAGTGATCTGTCAGTGATCTGTCAATGATCTGCCAATGATCCGTCCGATGTGGGCACCCTCTACCTCAGCAACGCGGGGGTTGCTTCTGCTACGTGTGGCCTTATGCCGTAATCGTGATTTAGGTTTTGCCGTTTCCCCCCTCTCGAATTTTCAAGATCAACTTGCTCGTGTTGCAGCGCCGTCCGTTATCTTGCGTGGTACACAAAAAGATGTACCGGTCTGATCGTGAAAATGACGGAGATTATGAATAGACGGTTTCAAGGGCACCGGAAAGCCCCTTCTTTTGACGATCAGACCGTGATATATGCCCACACCGCGCACCTGCAATCTCCTAGAGCTCACTGCCACCCCGCCATCCCCCCGCCCCGCCCCCTCCCTCCACTGCCCGCCCCCGTGACCCAGCAGGGCCCTCTGGACGAGACTCGCCATGACCGTCTCGCGTTGCGCCTGCCACTCCTCCCTTTCCGACAGCTCGGACAAAAAGCCTCCAGGGTTTCCACCGCGCAAAACGTGCATCGCGCGCGCAATCTCTTGCTCCTCCGCACCCGCGCATCCACTCAAAATTGCGAAAACTCCCGACATAATGGGCGTCGCGGCTCCAACCTGCATCACAACAATATAAAAAAAACGTACAAGACAAAACAAAACAGCCCACAGCTCGATCAATAAATTTTTCTTGCTTATGGGGAAAATTTAGAGTGTTCTCGCGGAATCCGGGACTCAGAAATATGCCCCCCCCCCACGAAAAAACGGGCCTGCTCGGTGAAGAGTGGCATGCAAGGTGAAGGATGCAGGTATTGTTCTCGCGTGATATACACATACTTTTAATATGAATATGCACCGTACTTCTTATCTACCTGGTATTTTTTAACGAACCCAATAAAATCACATATTATATATACAATAACATCGAACAAGAACGAAAAGGAAGAAGAAAAACAAACAAGTTCAGCAGAAAGCAAAATGGAAAAGGGCAAAAACAAGAACAAACACACCAAAAAACAAACAAACAAACAAACAAACAAACAAGAAAATAAACGATTAAACAACACAACACAACACAACACAGCAACGCCAAACGAAATAAACAGAAACAAAACACAAAGACACAACACAAAACAAAAGAACACGACATAAAAACGACAAGAAATACAAAAACGAAGTAATTTTCCGGAAACAATAACCTGGAAAGCCACGCCCGCCTCGGCCAACACGTCTGACGACACCATCCCTCGCATGCCCACGCCCATGCCATCCCCATGGCTCGGCCGCTCCCTCATGGAGGATGGCAGGGTTATGCCCGAAACTCTGGCAACCTGAGCAGCACCGAGCGAGTCCGAGATGGTCTGGGGGCAGAGCCGAAGTACTCCGAGGTCAAGCTGGGAGAAAGAGCAGGGGAGGGGGGGGGAGGAGG